>CAJNOL010000922.1:2609-93762 GCA_905250125.1 Rotaria sordida
GTGATGAGTCGACAGATATGAGAAGTATAACAGAAGGTATCAACTCATATTTGAGTTACTACTAACCCTTGAAAACAATCATAGAAAATATAAAAATTATCAAGAGAGAGAGGATTCATTGGCCAAGTATGTTTGGTAAGGATGGACCATTCTAATCGCAATAGCAAAAAAAAACCTAGAATCTGCCGTTTCCAATCCGATTCAAAAGAATATTGAAATCAGATATCTTTTCATCAAAGACAATAAAATTTTTCTTTAACTTCGTACAAATGATTAAATTAACTGTTCAGAAATTTAGTTGAATACTATTTACAAAAGAAAGATACATTTCAATAGAAGGATACATATGTATTACTTTACAACTACTTCTTTTAATCACACTGACAAAACTCAAAAAACAAAAAGAAAAGTATTCATTATAAAAATTTGGTTCATTATCTTCTTGTCCTTTAACAACATGATTTTTATCATGATTCAAAATACTCTTGTGATTTCTGTTCATTCCTAATTCATTGCTGTATGCCAATGTTTTTGTAATTGTTTCCGATGATGTTGTATTCGTCATGTGGGACAAGCGATTCCGATACGATAATTACATTGTCGGATCTAATTCCGATATGATTTCAAACAAGACGATCTTGCTCATGTCTAATGTATGAACGAAAATTTTGATCTTAAATTAGTTCATAACTTTCGTCATTTTAAGAAAATAATAATCGCATATTTTTATATATAAACCAACGAGATAGCTCTTGTTAAGATTAATTAATTTTTAACCATAAATATATTCAATATATGTTTTTTCGGAATATATCTGCTGCATCTCTAATATATATCAAATTTATGCCAGTGTCATCAGTGAACATATATTTATAGGTAAAATCATTTCATTAACAACATGACTTTGCAAAATTAAAACATGTGCATTTCGGGATAATAAACATTCGTAGAACGAATTTTTATATGTTACATGTATGTTAAATTACTCTATATATTCTTAAAAAAGTCAACGCTAGAGACTTTTATTCAGAGAAGTTATCGGTAAAAACCTAGCGTGACACAGAACGATATCGACTTCCATTTTCATACATTTTAGTTTAAAAAAAAATCCGAATTGAAACAGTGTTTTTAAAAACTAAATAGTATATTCTGTAGACAACTTCTAAGGCTAAAAAAATTTCTATGCAAAACTTTTTCTGAGCATACTTAGATTTTTCAAAAACGCCGATTGACTTTTCTTTGTTCAAAAAAAGATCCCAACGATGCAAATT
Source organism: Rotaria sordida (assembly GCA_905250125.1). Classification (NCBI taxonomy): domain Eukaryota; kingdom Metazoa; phylum Rotifera; class Eurotatoria; order Philodinida; family Philodinidae; genus Rotaria; species Rotaria sordida. The sequence continues at coordinate 3,881 of CAJNOL010000922.1, forward strand.
CTTCTTCAGAATCTCTAGATGACAATTTTTATCACTGAAACATTTGAGAACGATCAATAATAGATCTCATAAATCATAAAATTTGATAGTTCATTGTATATCTATTGTCCTTAGTATTAATAAACAGTTTATATTTCTAGACCTAAGTTTTTTGCTATGTATTATATAAAAGGTGGCGCTAAACTCATCGTTGTCGAGACGTTATTCGAAATCAAATAAATGACGTTTTTTTTTCCTTCTCTTTTGTATATTGTAGATATCGTTGTTATTTACAAGAATAACTAACCATACAATGGGTGCACAAATGAGCAAAATTGAAGATACTATTCATGATGTTTATAAAAAGACATGGCCACAAGCTTGGTTAATATCAAAATAATTTCCTTTTTGTTTAGTATCATTTTATTTTATTCAGGTATCTGGCTCCATCATTTCTTGCATCACTTGGTGCTTTAGGATTTGTTGGATATGCCTTATGGCAAAATAAACCTGTCGCATCATCACCTAATCTTTCATTTTTACATCTAATTGGTGTTGCTGGTGGATTTGGTATTAGTTTTTGGATGATAACTGTTCATGGTAAAAATAATTTGTTTGATTTCTACAATTTACGAATCTCATTTAGGTCGTGCTGTTCAACGTATGTTAACACGTCAAGAATATGCAACAGTACAATCACATTTATCAAATATTTATTTTTCGTCAACAGCTGTTTTAGCTAGTTTAAGTTTAGGAACATTTTTACTTCGTCATCCATTGAAAACATGGTCAAAAGAAACAAGAAATTTGGTTTGTATAATAAAGAACAAAAGGAAAAAAACCTCATATTAATAATAATATTATTTGAATAGGGTATTGCATTATTTGTTGCATTAGCTGCAGCTGAAGTCAATAGTCTTGTTCTTAATTCATGGGTTACAAATTTAATGTTTGATCGAAATAATATTGAATTTTTACAAGCAACTAAAGTATAAATTTTTTTTTGTTTGGTTATATTTAATAAATAATTTTTGTATTTATTTCATAGACAAGTGATGATATTGAAGGATTAATTCGTAATGATTCAAAATATCGTGTTGTAAACAATAAATTTAATTTATTTCATTCGATATCAATGGTTTCAAATTTGGTTAATCATGGTATTCAATGGTATCATCTATTCTTTCTTGCTGACAAATGTCTTGTGCTTTAAAAAAAAGTCATTTTTACTCTTTGTAGACCTTTAGTATTATGAGAAAAGAATAAAAAAAAAAAAAACTTATTAATTTTTTTTCTTCTTAAATAAAGCATTTATTAGAAAAACAACATCTTTGCTTTTTTTTGCAGATAAATGACTGAAAGTATTGAAGATTCATCATCAAGTTGTGATGAAACATTAATTGATGAAGAAGATCTAAATAAATTTACATCAACATTAGATCAATTTACACCTGCTATACCTGAAACAGTAACAAAATATTATATGAGATAATGTGGATTACAAACAGATGATGATCGTGTTGTTAAATTACTTTCTGTTTCTGTACAAAAGTTTATGACAGGTATTTAACATAAGAAGAAAGTTTAACAAAAAAAATCTTTTGATTCGTTCTCTAAGATATTATTAATAATTGTTTTCAATTACATAAAATACGTGAAAAATCCACTAATCGATAGGTACCGGCGGCAACAACTGAAGCAACAATTACAATTACTGATCAATCGACAAATGCAGCTAGTGGTAGAAAATCAATAGCATCAACAAATCAAACGTTAACACTTAATGATTTAACACATGTTCTTGAAGAATATGGAATTAATGTTAAAAAAACATTTTATTACACATAATGTAAATAGAAAAAAAAAACTTTTTTTTCCTGTTTCTATGTAAAATCTTTTTCTTTTTGATGACATAATAAAAAAAGAAAATTTATTTTTGAAGTTAGATTCACTGTTATTCATCAGAATAGAAGGTGTAACAAAAGCTGAATATGAAAAGCAATTAACTCACAGAGATTTTTTTTTAACTTTAATTTTTACAATAGAAATACAATTGAATTTTTGAAATCAATATATGGAAATAAACATGCATTTTATCTATTCAGACTCATGGTAACAATGTTATTTATACAGACTATTAACATCTCAACATATCAAAAACAGGCTTTTTCTGTATTGTTTCTTTTTCTTTTTTTGTTATTCTAAAGGTTAAAATACATGTAAATACGACAATTAGGATTGTTAATAATACAATTCGATTTTTTATCTTTACAAGATAAATCTATCGACAAAGTCCAATAAGTTATCTATTAAGAAAAATCAACGATGAGAAATATACGAAAGAATATTAGGAGCCTACGTGAGATCAACTAAATTTTTTGCCGAAAATTTAGTTTTAACATATGAACTTTTTGATAAGTAGATTTTGTACTCTAATATTTTCTGTACCAATTGGTGCATTGTGGGAGTTCCAATAAAGTTATATAGAAGCATCCTAGCACGAAACAAAGTCGAAGTCAAATTCGATTCCAGCTTTCTTTCATGTCCATAAGCCTTGATAAGACGTCGTTGGAATGATTAAAAGCCGTCAATTTGTACAGTCAATATCAGAGAACAAAACTTACTATTCAAAAAACTTTCATACCTTAAAGCTGTAATTTCAACAAAAAAATTTAGTTGACTCCATTCAGGACTCTAGTATAATATCTATTATTGTATTTTGAAGAAAAAACTTTTCAAATTGAAATATTTCTCAGTAACCTTGATGAAATACACATTTCATAATGACAATCGTATTATTTCATTATTTTATCGAATAATAAATTTTGAAGAACTAATATTATTTGTATCAATAATGAGACTTGACTCGATTTATATTTCGATGGAATTCAATTATATGATGAAATTCTTATTTATATACCATGATTAAACAAATTTACTTTCAGTATTAGCAAAGTTATTCTTAACAAGAATGCTAGCATTGATCATTTCATTGGAAGAGGATATGAACAAGTTGATTTCCATATGTTAATAGCAGAACAATGGAGGTCGAAAGCAGATCGCATATCAATTCGAATATTTCATATTCATCTCAACAATTCTTTTCAAAATGACATGTTTGATAAAGTTTGAAGCTTGTTGATGAATGATATCCTTCCTTTCGAATATCAATTCTTCAAACTCATCTCTTCAAATTTTGCTTATCTCAAAGAATGATATATATGTAATAATCAAACACAAAGACAAGCATAATTTATCAACAACGATTATATTTCCTTATATTACTCTTCTCAATCTGAAGATAGCATATGGGGATTATGCTGAGTAACTTCTCTTTGATAAGAAAAAAATGTTCATTTGCCTAGTTGACGAATACTCAGCATCCAATAAAAATCACTTGCAATAGTAACAAACAGTTTCATCAATGATGTAGCACGTCTCAATTGTACTAAATTGAAAAGTCTTAATGAAGGCATACCATTTTATTTGGTCAGAAAACGTTCATCAATATTTTCCTTTATTATGAAGATAACTTTTTTTTTATTATAAAAGTTTGTCAACGTTAAACGTGCTGCGATGATACTGATAAGAAAGAAAATACTTCTCATATATACTATACTTCAACAAATATTATGATTATTTTGGTGTTAAATAGTAGTTATTTATCTATGGTGTAAAGAATAACGTAAATATTATCGTTTTTATTAACAATAATCATTTTTTCTTATTTAATATAGAACGACTAAAACATGTTCTTATGTGATGTGTAGAACGAGTCTTGAAATTAGAATAATCTCAAGAGGATTCGGACCTATAACTCGTCTTGAAAGAATAACGATAGTTTTGCTTGATTTTCTTCTATAGGACGGAGTATTGGCTGGAAAATTCTTGATTTGAAAGTTTGTTGATAATTAGATTTCATGATCCTAAGAGTATTCTTAGGATTAGAAGACCTAATTAATGACAAAATTTCAGTTGAAATATGTTCTGTTTAAAAATCTCTTCGAGATTCTCTCAATAAAGACAAAATGAAGCTCATAAAATTTCTTAAATTTCACTTAAAAATCAAGTTGCAGATTTATTTTCTTGAATGAGAGTTTCTGCTGTGAGACATAACATTTTGTATTATATACAGTCAACAAAAGCATTAAAAAAAATAATCATGTTCATTGATTAAAGTATGTAAATGTTGTAAATCATTTTCATTATTAAAAACCAAAAAAGAATAAATTAAGATTATGTAATGGTTTAGCACGACATATTCGAATAAATTCAGAATCAAATGGACTAAATTGATGATTATTTTGGCATGCCAATAACGTAAAAGTCATTCTTCTGTTAGAGTATCACTTCATTCTATCTTAAATGCTGTCTAAAGAATTTACAAACAAAATCATTAAATATCTTCATAAGAAAATAAAAAATTCTTTACAAGATATTTTTCACCGATATTTGCATGTGATATAACATATGTTACTTGATCACTATAATCTTTTCGAACAGATTCGCCAAGATAATGAACAAAATCACTAAAGTCGATCTAAAACAAAAAAAAAATATTATTCAACAAGAAATTAAATTTTTATTAACTTGCACGTGTATCTCTTCGAATTCCAACAAAGCATATGACAGCTGAAGATAAATGTTGACAATATAATGGTCGATTTCTTCTTGGTACAGAAATATCCTAAAAAGAATTTTTTTTTAATTCTAATTTTAGGAAAAAAATTTTATGTTTTTACAATTTCTTTTTCCGCGCATGATAATACAATTTCAGAATTAATTGTATAAATATCTTCATTTTCTTTTACATATTGAAATATACAACATCAAATGAATCCACAATATAAATACGTAATTGACGTTGTGATAATAAAATTTTTGTTTCAACCAATGTACGAATTACTTGTCGTTCATCATTAATATATTCATATACATAACGATCCTCAACTGACGAAAGAATTCGTTTATTGGAACAAGCAGAACCGATAATACACAATGTAATTGCTTGAAATAAAAATAAATAAATTTGATTAAAAAGAAACTATAGGAAAAAAGAATATTTACTCCAATCATTCGTATTTGCTGGTGAAGTATTTTTACTGCTTTTTTTAAAATTTATTACGTTGATGATGGATTTTATAAGTCGAAGAAGATGGAGAAATATTTTGTGTTGTCATTTTTTTTTTGGTTTAAAGGACATCTCAAAAATGAGTTGAGTGACTAGATCTAAATAAAAGATTGATTGAAATGAATAGACATTATGATTCGCTTTTTCTATTACGATTAGTTAGTGGAATGCTAGATTCGATAAAACATAAAAGTTACGAATCAGAAATTGAAATTTCCGTCATGGATCAAACGCTGGTAACAACCCGCACCGTAGTGTCACCTATCTGTGCTCTCATGTGATTGGTCAGTAGAGCTCATCGGGTCCGGGTCTGAAATTTTTTGCCCATTAGGACCAAATCAAAAAAACTTTGGATGCAGATAATAAAATTTTACGAATTTCTTTAAATTTTCGATCGTTTGATTCAAAAAAGCTTAATTTGTTTATAAAAAAATATGAGATTTTTGGCTCATAAAGTGTGATTGACTTGTCATAAAAATGATCTATCAGGTTCGAGTCTCAAAATCTTGATCGACCGGGTCTAGATCCGGGTCCAGAAAAATTAAATTCACCGGGTCCAGGTCCAGAAATTCTTGGACCCGATGGGCTCTATTGGTCAGTATAATTGAACCAACCACCAAATTAGTAGCAACAACAATGAGCGATGTTCTCACGATATCGTCCTTTCATTCGGATAGACAACACACATACAAGAGATCAGCAGAATTCTGCATAAATCCGTTGCATAGTTGCATTTTCTCGCTCTTCCTGCTCACAGAGTCATCATAAACAGAATGGCAGCAACCGTTCATCACAGAAGGTAAGTGATGTCTCATTGACGTTTGCTTACAATGTGTATTAATTTCTTTGTTTCCTATTTCAGGAAAAAGAATCCATCGTCATCACCAAAGAATATTTATTTTGCAAGTTGCCGTACTGACTTTCTCAAATTGGTCGAACAAGCACATGGATTAAAAGTCTCGCGTTTGTTAGGAGACCTTGATATTGATTCGGCTCAATGTTTGATTGAAGTTGATATTATTTCAGTAATTCAATCTGACACAAAATTCATGAGTGTTGAAAGTCGGGAGTATGTGTTCGAAAAGGGTACGAACAATCTCCGTAAGGCGGTGAAGATCAATTTTGAGCGTTTTGTTCATCAAATGAAAGACGTAGCTCGTCAAGTTTGTAATGGAAAACGTCCACGATCAACGGGTAAGTAAGAATATATTCGATTAAATTGTTGATCTCACAAATTTTTAGTAGAGGATGACAGTTTATCTTCTTCATCGTCAAATGCCTTTCCAGAACCATCAAAACGAAAGAAGATAAATGTTGGACGAAAGGTCAGTGATGCTTTTCAGATATCAATATACGACATACTCAGTTCAAATGCTCTTTGTTTATTTAGATTAAGCATCGTACCGGATCCTCTCGAAGTGAGTACGCTTATCAAAAACTGTGAGAAATATAGTTACTCTTTAGCCTAGAAGATGAATCCTTTTCCAGCGGCGTTTATGACATTCGGCCACCAATTTTCTTCAAAGATTTGAGTACTGAAGAGCAACTCGAGCATAACGGGACCACTGCTACACGAATTGACCATTTTCTGATACAATACTGCTTTATTCAAACAAGTAAGCTATTCAACAAGAATTCACGCATCCATTTGTTTTCTTGTATTTCTAGAGGATCTCACAAAAACAAAAGTAGTTTTGCTTCACGATTTTAAAGTTCATGAAGAACAACTCTATGAGATGTTCATGTACTTACGCAACTCATTTTGAGATGCAGTGAAGGAAAATATCGACAAAAATAATCTTACCGCTTCGCTTTTAAAAATGCTTAGTGAATTTGTAAGTGTCACCTGTTTTGCATTCTTCCAAGTACACATTAAGTTGTATTTTTTCACTTGCAGAAGCCAATTGGATATAATCAAACGTAAAGCTTTGTTCGCCTTCGATTCGGTGCTCTCTCTTTATGTGTGTTTCTGTCTATGTGTTCATTATTCAACTATCTATGTTAACTTTGCTGTATTTTCTTATCCATGTACTATGAAATGATGAATACAAAAAGGCTTCTAGACTAGGTAAACATTTTCAATGAAGAAACCGCATGTTCAGATAATTCAAAAAGAATATGATTTTTCTATACGACTTTCAAGAAAAAATACAGTTCATATCGATAGAACGAGAAGGACGCAATCTTACAAAACGGTGTGTATTTGAACCTAGGCACACAGCCTTGTACGCATCGACTAGACAACAATCTTTACTTGGACAGAAACTCAATTCGTCACAGGCAATACCTACGTGTATAGAAAAGTACACCGTGAAGAGACATATTCGGTAAATCAACTAGCTTGACTATATCTAAATTTTTTGTAGAAATAAGTAACAAATATGCTCCCCATTGACAGAGTTACGTCGTCTCTTTATAGCGTTCATTGGCTTTTGGTTGAAGCGAAATTGTTCATCAGACACACCTTTGCAAATAGATACCACCAATGTAAGAATAACTAGTACCAACAGAAGACACTGCATTTTTCATTCCATTATTTCAATTATTTCTATATATGCAAAGGAAAAAGGAATTTAAAATGTGCTCGGGAGCGTTGATTCATTTCTGCAATCTTACACGCATTGAGGGTTTGATACTATTAATATTGACAGACAATATCCCGTAGTTCTACACTCATATCTACAATCCATGTGGTTAATGATTAATAAAGTGACAGAACCGATGTAAAAAGAAAGCACCCGGCGGTCTTACGAGCAACGAATTCTAGTGAGTTATCGAACAAAAACAGCATCCAATGACACTCATTGGGTTAGATAAGAGATGAAAGATCTCACTTCGTATCGCACGGAATCGAGAACGAATCATCGTTCTTTCTGCTATTTTAGCAGATGTTCTCGTTTTCTCAAGTAACCTTTGGGTGTTCGATTTTACGGAGTGATATTACTTCCAGTACTAGCCGATGGCGAGAACGCATTCGAGAGTCCATGATGATTGTAGACTCCTGAAATCGACAGTTTGTAGAAACTTGATTCTCTTGAAAAATGAACGAAAGATTGCCAAATCTACATCGACTACATTTTTATCTTTCAATCAAGAACTAAAGAGACCTTGCACGAGCAAAAGGATTTTTCCTATTTAGCTGCTTTCTACAATAAACTGTCTGTGATGTCTGGAAACGATACATAGTTAGAAAGGAAAAGGTCGGTACTCAAACTCAAAACAAATACTTGTCATACTGCCTGTTTCGAAGCACGTTAAACTGACTACAACTTGCGGATCCTATGTTTCACTTGGTTCAGTTCGTCAGCCAGGTTTGCACGATGCCATCGCTCGATATTTCTTATGACACACATTGGCACGATTGTGGCATAGTAATGCTCGAATTCTTTCTACAAAACAAAGTGAAAAAATGCAACTTTCGATCAACAGATCAATACGGACCATTGTTGAGTTTCTTCGCTTTGAGTAATTCGCCGCATGCATCATAAATTTGCGGTGAAGCAAATTGAGTCGGCTCGTAGGTGTGTAGGCTGTAGATGGGTGATGTGTGCGAAGAGGAGAGAGAACGCTGATGTTGAAGAAAATTTTGAGGTGATTGCATACGACGATAGTATTCGTCCTGTATCGAAAGACGCCACTAGAAAATATCCTAACGTTTGAAACGTAAGACTTATACATAATAAAGGGTGTGTCCTAAGTTTTGATCCCTTCAAGTAATACTCATTTGTTATATGTTTTTTCGGCAGAATAGGCTAATATTCACAATATATACACTAGACATCTAAATCTACTCTACGCTAGAATTTCAGCTTTCTACCTCTTATGGTCACAGAGATACAAGTAACTTAAAATTCATAGGAATTTCTTGAAATAACGGGTGAGCCACAATAAATGGGCACATTTTGCATTTTATTTTCTCATCATCTAATATGTCATATTAAAGAAAAAAATATACCACAAGATGCAGCCTGAAAAACTCTATAACCTACATAGTAAAGTTTATTTTAATTGTGTACATTTTGTTTTGAAAAAAGGAAAATTGCGAAAAGATCACTTCTTTCTATACGAATGAAAAATTCATTTTTGTTTATTTCATCCTTTTATCACCTAATACGTCATTTAAAAAAAACAGAATATACTACAAGATGCAACGTGAAAAGCTCTACAACCTGCATGATGAATCTTATTTTAATTATGTACTTTTTGTTCTAAAAAAATGTCCGATCATTTTTCATACCATCGAAAATTGGTCTCACCGAATTTTGCTTGTTTTGAAAACAAAAAGTACACAATTAAAATGAGCTTTACTATGTAAGTTGTAGAGATTTTCACGCCGCATTTTGTGGTATATTTTCTTCTTTAATATAACGTGTTAGATGATGAAAAAATAAAATATAAAACGCAGCCAATTTTACTGGTCTACTCGTTAATTATTTCAAAATTTTCCTATGAATTTTAAGTTACTCGTATCTCTGTGACTATAAGAGGTAGAAAGCTGAAATTCTAACGTAGAGTATATTTAGATGTCTAGTATGTATGTTGTGAATATTAGCCTATTCTGCCGAAAAAAACATATAACAAATGAGTATTACTTGACGAGATCAAAACTTAGGACATACCCTTTATAATTTACAGCTAAGTAAATAATTTCAATTTATTTGTCTGTTTCTTTCTTGATGACTAATCGAATAAAAGCAATGTTTCCAATATTAAGTACCTTAAACAAAAGCAAAGTATCCAAAGTACTTACGACTTAGAAAAACTACTGTATTTTGCATTTTGATGGAAAACACACGGTATGTTGATAGTACTTTGTAAAATAAAAAAGCACTTTACTTATTTCTTATACTATTATTTAGAAGCTACTCGTCTTCTGCTTGTTTATTGATTATACCAGTAGATGAGATGAAGCAAAAAGAAATTTTCGTTTAGTCATATTGAATTTAGCATTGAAATTTCTTTTTATCTTTTTAGATTATCAATATTATTTTTTTTTTAATACTTTCTTCATTTATTCTTATCATACATTTAGATCTAATTCATGATTCCCGATTGTTTTGAAAAGTGGAACGGACTAAAATTTCGAACAGTCTGAACATTTTGGCAGAAAGTGTTTTATCTAATTTTATTAGCAGAAGCCAAACACAGAATACTAAATAAATCGATTTTCTGCGAGATTTTATTGGCAGAAAGTGTTAGAAAATTTCTCAGAAGTCGGACGTAGTTTCGATTTGTGGTGGGGGTCAGACCCTTAGCCCCTCCCTAATTGAAGAGCATGATTTCATTTCATGTATGTGTATTTAATTAACTGGTTCTTTGATTTTTATTAAGCAAATCTAATTATGTTGTGCTACTTCGATATTTAGAACAAAGTACTAGAAAATACTTTGTCAATGGAAGCAAATATCCGAATATACTTTGTTTCAAATTTTTACTGAAACACTGGAATAAAAGAGCAACGTGTGACTATCCTAGATGCAGGTGAATGAGTAAATTCTTTATTAAATCACTTATTTCGAAGAAAGATAAGTTCTTTAAATTCACAAGATTTATTTTAAATTATTTTTTTTGTAGTTTTATTCTAAATATTAAACTTGTTTGTAGGAAAATTTGAGCGAACTTTTGTAGTGTAGACCAGGCCTCAATCAACAATTGATATTACAAATTTTTTCTCATTGATTTTCTCGTTGATCAATCAAATATTGTTTTCAATAATCTTTTTGATATCGATGGATATGAGTGTAAACTATGGAAATATAGAGGAGTTCTTTCATGTGTGTATTAATTTCAAAATGAAATTATTATACTGTTGATTTTTTTTTTGTCAAGTAACTTGCGACCCCTATAATAAAATGAAATGATCGGTGTCCATGCCTTTCTCTGTGTACATGGTTTTAAGATCATTTGAATATTTCTTTTTTTTTTGTTTTGTTTGAAATAATGTTTTCTTGCAAAGTCAATTATTTTCGATTTAATTCTTTTCGAATTACTTGTAAGATTAAAAAATATTTTATTTGAACTAAATCAATAACTTTGGTGTTTTTTTCTTTTTAAGTTAATCAAATTAATTCAAGATTCAATCATCAAACAAATATTGATGGATGTAAATAATAATTTTCTATTAAAACAACTCGCGATTTTAAATCAATTCTTTCTGTTTTTCTTTTAAGTTTAGTACGTCGATATTTTGATAAAGAAATAAATGAACATAAAGAAGCAAGTCGTTTACCATCAACATTTCATTTAAATGATGTTAAATATTATGAAATACTTTCTCATATTCGTAGTAAATCTGATCGTCTTTCATATCTACGTTCTTTAATATCAATTATTAATACTCCACCATCATTTGCTATTCCACATGATTCTGGTGGTATTCATACAGGATTTCTATGTCCATATCGTATTCTTCGTCAATCCGATCTAGTCGATATATCAGCATGGAATTATTTAAAAGCTCAAAGACTTAATGAAAATCTTGTATTGAATTGTTCTGGATTATCTAGTCTTCCATTAGCACAATTAATTATTGATATGAGATCAAAATTTAATTTATTAAATGAACCATGGTGGCCAATATTAATTGGTGTATCAAATGATATGCATAAAGAAATAATCGATATATTAAAAATAAAATATCAATTACATGGTGCACATTTATATACATGGGAAACAAGAGAAGATATATCAAATAAAAAAGATTTAACATTAATTTGTGGTAATCGTGGTGAAACAATATATGAACTTGATTCAAATATGAATTATATTGTTCAAATTGATGGTGATCAACGATTATGTTGTTTAGGTAATGCAACAAATGATAGTGAAAAATTATATAAAAATATTGTTAAAATTGAATCAAGAGTAAAGTAAATTTGTTTTTTTTTTTTTTAATATTATTTTTTTTAATACAAGATTTTTTTTAGACGTTTTAATTTATCAAAAAGAATTCTAACATCTGATCTATTTGCAATATTAGCTTCATTAAAAATGAAAGGTTTATTTTATAAAAAAATGTTAAAAGAAGATGATGATGAAACTTATAATATAAAACGAAAAGCTCGTAGTGGTTTAATTTCTAATTAAACATGTTTATTTTTTTTTTCGTTATTTCAGATTTAATATGAGTACACTTGAAGATCTTCGATCAGCAGTTAAACAAACACTTGAACAAAATGGTTCATTAGCTGCAACACGTGCTAAACTTCGTGCTGATATATTTGCAACATTACAAGATCCAACTGAAGTTAAACCAAGAATTCCACATGAGAATTTACTTATTAATGAACTTATTCTTGAATATCTTAATTATAATAATTTACATTGTGCTGCGTAAGTTAGTTCTTTTTTTCTATTTTGAGAATAATTATATTGAAATGTTTCCTTTTTTTTTCAAGGTCAGTACTTGCTGTTGGTATGTTGATACAAAAAAACAAATAGAAAAAAAGATTTTATTTAACGAGAATTTTTAGAATCGGGACAACCAACACCATCACTTGGTAGAGCTTTTGTTGCAGAACAATTGAATATACATGATGATGATAAAACTCGACAATTGTAAGAATAATTTTATTTAAAAAATGTTTTGTTCTTTTTTTATATTACAATATTGTAAATGAGAGCAAACAAGTTTCAAGAGCCACAGAGAGATTAGTTTTGAATTTCTAGTGAGCTGTAAAAAAAAAGGTCTTACTAGTTGCGTGGATAACCCATTATCAAAATATGTAGTGTCGCCATTATCTTATTTCTCTATAGAAAACTTGAAGAAATTTTCTTTTTTTTATCTAGTGATAAAGAAAGCGATGCTCTATTTGATCAATCTTCAACTACTATCATAATAATAAAATTTCGATAAGAAATGTTATTGTAAAACTTGAGCCTGTTTAAAAAAATAATGATCATAAGCATTTTTGTTATAACTCAAGATCAAAAAGAGTTAGAGAACTGCGGTTTTCATTGTTCGAAAGAAGAGAGGAAGATGCATCGAGTTGCATGTTATAGGCTTTTTTTATTTGATCTTTTAAAGGTTTTCAAGCGATCTCTTTAACAACAAACCTAACCTGTGAGATGTTTATAGAGAATGTTCAGTTGTCAGGTGTGTTTTCAAACCCCCAATAGAAGATCTACAAAACTTTACAATGATCAGATATTTAGAATTAATCATTCAGAAGTTATAGGCAATTCTAGTCAAAGCTGTAAGTGATTTTTGTAGCAATTTCTGTGAAAAAAGAATTTTTTTCTATTCCTGTTTTGTTACAAAACCATTTTTTTCGGCTCTAAAACTTGATTAAACAAATTTCAGACAGCATATGAGGAAAAATTATAAAATACAATTCGATGTATCTTCGTCTCCTCTTTCGAACGATGAAAACTGCAGTTCTCTAGCTCTTTCTAATCTTGAGTTATTGCAGAAATGTCTATGGTCATTATTTTTTTAAACAGGCTCAAGTTTTACACAATAACATTTCTTTTCGAAATTTTATTATTATGATAGTAGTTGAAGATTGATCCAATAGAGCATCGTCTTCTCTGCCACTAGATAAAAAAAAAAAATTTCTTCAAGTTTTCTATAGAGAAATAAGACAATCGTCCCACTACTTTTGGATTGCCCTAAGTAATAAATAGAACTATTTGTTTGAAAAAAATTAAGACAAGTAATAAAATGTAATTAGTACTACTAAAAAGTTCAGCTTTTACCTTTCATATCTGATTCCATTGATATATTCAATATTAGAATATTTGAAAAATTGAATTGACGTTCTTTTTTTTACTGTCAGATATTCATTCATAGAAGTAATAGTCGTACGAAATTTGAATCGATTGATTATTATATTGAAATTTTCTTGTGAAGGACTATTCAGTGTATAATTTATTGATAATACATTTACAATAAAAACAGAGAGTGTTTTATCTCTATGTACTCTGCTATTATAATTTAGCGTGAAGTAAAAGTACTGTATTATCAAGCGAGAATCGAATTCTTTATATAAATAATGCTAAATAGTACACTACATTTATAAAATTCAATTCGTAGATCTTTCTAATCATTGATCTTTTTCACAGATTCAGAGTAGAGCACAATATATTCATGCCTGCGTTTTTTTCTAAATTCATTATTAGATAGTTTCTGGAAGAAAGTCATTATCATCTAACTTGTATTCATTATTCTGATTCTTGTTTAAAAAAAAGTTGGAAATCTATTTTTATTTAATTTCTTTTAGACCACTACTCTATTCATTATTATCACATTTTGCAACAAATACAAAAACGGCTAATCGTACATTATCAAATTAGAAAAAAATAATAAAATTCTTCATTAATCAATGCTAATTTCTTTAGAATTTATTAACAGATTTTGTATATTGTGTGTGTGTGCTTTTTTTCTTTGCTAATTCAATAGATTGTTGCAGTAGAATAAATGTATAATACTTGTTTCTACTGCCATCTATAGTCAAATATAATTTGATTGGTTTGTATTTAGTATTGATCGGACAAACAAAGAAATACATTTTTGTTTTCTTCATTCAAGTATATAGAATTTACAACAGAAAAAGTTTTTTCAGATGTCCGAAAGTGAAGATTTTGAATCATTCAAAGTACTTGAACTTCAAAACGAACTTAAAAAACGTGGTCTTGATACAAAAGGACGTAAAGCTGATTTAATTGATCGATTACGTCAAGCAATTAATAATGGAACGGAAGGTGATAATCATTATCAGGATTTTGCCTATCAAATGAATCATTTCATAATATTTATTTTTATTTTTTCTTTCATAGCTGGTGATGCAACAATAAATGATTCTACGCAGAGTGAGGATGATGATGAATCAGCTACAGCTATAATAGAAGATGTTAGTTTATCCATATAAAAAAAAAACAACAAATTCTTACTTTACATATATATATATATTATTTAGACTAATAAAGATAATGATGATGAACAAGAACAAACATCAATTGAACGAAATTCACCAACAATTGAAGAACAAGATATAGATGAATCATCATCATCATCAAATAAAAAACGTCGTCTAACAGATGAAGAAATAGAAAAAGAAAATGAAGATAATTCAAATGAAAATCAAATGAATAAAATAGAAAATGATGATGATCTATCAAAACAAAAACGTAAAAAAAAAAGTCGTTGGGGTTTAGAACAAGATGAAGAATCATCAGAAAAACAATCAACTACAAAACAAACATCCGATAATGATGACGATGATGATGATGATGATGATGATGATGATGATGATGATGATGACAATGATAATAATAGTAGTAGTAGACATCGAGAACGAGATCATGATCGTGATTATCATCGATCATCAAGACAACGTGATGACGATCGACATTATAGTAGTCGACATTCAGAAAAGTATGTAAAAAACAAAAATTATCATTTCAATAGGATTCTGTTTTTTTCCTCCTCATATGTGAGTGTAAGTGCGTATGTGTGCTTGTGTATATGTAAAATGAGAAAAAAAATAACATATCTGTCTTATATGCATATATGCATATATATATATATATTTCCAATGGTCTACAATTCAAAATCAAGATTAACAAGGAAATTGTAATTTATTCTTTATCATTTATATATACGTTTATTGCAGTATATCATATAAAAAAAAACAACAGCTCGTCCGAAACAATTATATTATTTAATTTACTTCGACAATTTGTCATGAAATCCGGAATTAAAATGGTAAGCGTTGTAATAGCGAGCGATTATTATATTAAATATGGATTTAAGATAGACGAATTTGCATATATGTATATACATATATATATATGTAAAAAAAATGTATATATATTTAGTTAACAAACAATGCATTGTGATTTCTTTTTTTTGCGGACATGTATATGTATAATGATATTGAAGAAAAGAAGATATTATGGTACAACAAATGAAGGAAAGACAAAATAATATAATGAATTGATATAAATATGGATATTTTAGGTGAAAATAATGTGTATATATATATAAAATGAAAATACAAAGATATTAAATTGATATCAAGTTGACAAAAAATAATGACGGATCAATGAACAGGTTTTTTTCTCTAAAATATAAATATGATAAAAATTCATGTGTTATATATTTGTGTTATTGAAACTTTCGATTTTGTTGTTTTTATTTTTATTTTTTTTTCTATTGCATTTATTTTTTTTATTTATTTTTCTTTTATATATATAGATCAACGGAAAGAGAAATACCACTTCCCGAAGAAGAAACAGTACAATTTAATAATGATGATGTTGTTCTTGATTTTTGTAAGTAAAGATTTTTTCATTTTAAATATATATTATTGAATAGAATTGTTGCATTATTTAATTCTAATAATAAGTTTAGAAATTAGATGTTAACAATTATTTTTTTGCAGTACTTCATTTTGTTTTCAATCGGCAATTTATAATAATAGTATTTAAGGTTTCACCTATTCTAAAAAAAAATCGATCTTGGACTGGAAATATTAAAATCGCATGAAACTTCCAGGATACGTTAGGGTGGTAGCGAAGAGATTATACTAAAATTTTCAGCTCTCTATTATGATGTTTTCGGGAGATATTCAGTAAACAAGGGTTTTCTTATTGACAAGTCAAGGTCTGCATGTCTGTATTGTGTTACGGGTAAGGCACCCCAACCTGCTATAATCTTGAGGTGTAGGGAAGCCTTCATTGATGACTGTGATCGTGGAATTAGCCGAAGATATTGGTCACTTTCCGACGATTCTTATCAACTATTATGCGAAGATTATCTAAAGATTACTTCATAAGTTAGACGAACTAAAACCGTTTGACATGATATTTTTATTGATGATAGAGGCAGCGCTAAGCTGTTGATCGAGGGGTCTAACGTCATAAGATTTGTTTTCGATGTCATAATGTCCTCGTTTGAAGAAAAAGATCTATGTTGACCTTCTAGCTCCTTCATGTGAAGGTCAAACAAGTTTTGATTAGTCCTTGACTTTATTTGCAATCAACGTATGAAACTAACGAATTAAAGTTTAGATACTTTTTATGACTAGTGTATTCTATTTAATTTTTTCTTTATTTGAAAGAATGTATCTGACAAAGTTCTTGTCTTATAAATGCTTAATTTTTATCCGAAGAAAAAAAACACGAAAAAAGATTTGTGACTTGTTTTGAAAAATATATTTTTTTATTATATAGATACCTCTGATTTAAATCTTACTATTAATCCGGATTGTTTATCAGCATCGAATAAATCTAATGATGCATTATGTTTCTTATGGGCTGGTGTTCGCGCAACATATGGATTTAAACAGGGAAAAATTTGCTATGAAATACGAGTAAATATATATATATATATATATTTTTTTTTTCTCTATTCGATTTTTATTTATTTATAATTATAGATAACTGAAATGATAAATTGTCCACAAATGCCTGATAGTGAAAAAGAAAAATTCGGTATTCGTGTGGGTTGGTCAAATTTATCTTCAGGTCATCAAGCACTTCAATTAGGTACAATATTCTATGTTAATTTTCTTTTTTGTGAATCATGATCTAAATGGAGTGTTGCAGTATAGAGATAAAAATTCGGAGTTTCTTATGCTGCAACCAGGTTTGAGTTTAGTGGAAAAGTCCAACACTGACAAGAAAAGGTTCCCGAGTGATAAATCGCTTTTAAGCTGAAACTATATTCAATCGATAGGGTCTAGTAAGTAAGTAAATAATCTTGAGTGATTCGAGCTGCGGGGACTTTGTTACTCAGATAGTGAATTTTTAGTGGGTTTTTGTTGTAGGGACCTAGTTTTTACGCAAAATTATGCTTTTGAATTTCGACCACATAAAGGCACTGATTAGATTGTAGAAAAAAATCTCAAAATTTTTACACTAAGTCTCTCCGAGATATGAAGTTTTTTTAAATATAGGTGATTTACCATGATTATAGTGAAAATTATGGATATTTTGAAAGATTCATATCTCGAAGATAGTTGGTCAAAAAATTCTAAAGCTTTTTCCATAAAGGAATCCAATTGATTTCTCTATGCTAGTTAAGTTTCAGATCAAAGTTAAACAGTATGATTTCTCAGCAACGAAAGTCCAGCAGCTCGCACTACTCTAGAGTATTTACTTACTGACGACTAGGCTCTATCGATTGAATATAGTCCCAGCTCGAAAGCAATTTATCACTTGGTAGTCTTTTCTCACAAGTGTCTTTCTTTATAGTGAAATATCTTTGAAAATAATGTATAATTCAATGAACACAAAACCCAGCAGAGCATTTAGTGTCAGCATGTTAACATAATAGCCGGTAGTTCATAAAAAAAGATGTTTAATTTTTTTGAACTTGCAATCCTGGCCGCGACAAACATTGATACACAATCCATAAATGTACATCGGGACTCGAAATCTGCCGCTGTCATAATAGTTTTCGAGAAGCTCATCAAAAATCTCTTCCATCACTGTGCTAAATTAACATAGCTAGATTGAGTCCATCAGATTCATTCTGTTGGACTTGTAGACACTTCAGTCAGGGGACTAGCTCATGCAATTTAAAAAAGAAGTCGTCGCGGTTGCGCCGTCATATACATCACTGATATAATCATCGACTCTATATAAACTACTTCCTTATTGGATTCTAATAGCTTCTTTTATTTTTGAATGTAATAAATATTCTAGGTGAATTTAATGATTCATTTGCTTATACATCAACTGGTAAAAAAATGAGTAAAACAAATGATGAATTTATTGAAGAGACCTATGGTGAATCATTTGGACAATCTGATATTATTGGTTGTTATATTGATTTTGGAGATAATACAGAAGATAATTTAATTCGTATATCATTTACAAAAAATGGTGAAGATTATGGTCAAGCATTTGAATTTTCAAAAACAAATTTCAATGAATTTTATCCACATATATTAGTTAAAAATGTTAAATTTGAATGTAATTTTGGTCAATTAGTAAGCATTAAAAAAAAAGAAAATTTCTTTTGTTTCAATAAGGAATAAGTTCTGTTTTTTTTCAAGGAACATTCATGGTCGGAAATGAAATCTGATTATATATTTGCACAACAAATTCCTTTATCTGATCGTATACATTGTTCGGAACCAATTTTAGAAAAATCAAATTGTCAAGTTATTCTTCTTTCGGGTTTAAATGGATCGGGTAAAACAACATGGGCAAAAAAACATATAGAAGAGAATCCAAAAAAAGATTTTAATTTATTAAATATTGAATATGTTCTTAGTAAAATGACGGTATGTTTAAAAAAAATAAAAATAAAAATAAAAAGACTTTTTTTTTGCTTTGAAGACGGATGGAAAATTACCAATTATAAAAGATCGTAATGATGGTGTAATGTTACGTGTGAATATATGTTTACAAAAATTAATTGAAATAGCTGCACAACGTCGACGAAGTTACATAATTGATCATGTAAAAAAAATGAAAAACAAAGACTCTTTTGTCTAATATATTTATATTTAGGTAAATACAACACGAGAAAGTCAATCAAAACGTCAACGTTTATTTACTGGTTATCATCGAATTGGTGTTATTATTATACCTGATGATGATGAATTAAAACGACGTATTGAAAAATTAGAAAAATTTGAAAGTATTTCAATACCATCACAATGGATTAGAGAAACTAAAGCAAAATTTTATTTACCACAAAAAAGTTCATCATTAGAAGATGTTATTTATACTGAATTATCTTATGATGATGCAAAATTATTATATGATAAAATACGTCGAGATTATGATCAACATCGTTCATCATCATCATCACGTTATGATCGACATGATGATTATCATTCATCACGTAATAATAATCGAAGTCGTTATGATGATCGTGATCGTCGTGATCGTGATCGTGATCGTTATGTTCGTTCACGTTCACGTTCACGTGATCGAGATCGTCGAACATCATCACGTGATGATTCAAGATTTTCATCATCACATAGAAACGATAATTATCGTGGCGGTGGCGGCGGTGGCGGCGGTGGTGGTGGTAGTGGTGGTTATTCACGCGGTGGTAATAATCGTTATTCTGACCATCGACAAGATTCAAGAAATAATCAACGTAGTGGTTTTCATGAAGGTGGTGGCGGTGGTAATAATAATTATCGTGGAAGAGGAAATAACTATAATAATCAATCAAATGATGAATGGCGTGGTGGATATCATCATCAACGAAATGATTTTAATAGTGGTGGACGTAATCGTGGTGGTTTTGATAATAATAGAAATCAATATAATAATAATAATCGTGGTTCATATCATGATAATCAACGTACTGGTGGATTTCGACAAGATTTTAATAATCAACAAAGAGGTAGACAATTTAATGATTATGATAATCAACAACAACCACAACAACAAAGTGGTGGAAGAGGATTTATGCAGAATAATAACAATTTTAATCAACAACATGATAGACAAAATTTTGTTTCTAGAGTAAGTCAGTGATTTTTAAACATACAAAACTAAAAGAAGAAATCTAGCAGTATCAATGAACTCGAGACATCTTGTATGATCTTTAATATCCTTTCTCTTGAAGATTCATTACTCACTAATATTTCGTCTATTCTTCACATTTTATGCATCCAACAACTCTATTATTTACGAAAAACAACAAGGATTAATTTTACTATCAAAATTTTAGTGATTATTACTGAATAATTTTCCCAAATACATGACTTGTGAGAATGTGAAATTTGACGCAAATAAAAGATATCACTTCTAATGAAGAAGTGTTGAGCTCGGGACCATCTTGCCAAGATCTAAGCGTAATAGTGTTATGTGTACAATGATTATAAAGATCGCATTTATGTTTATTAATCATCATGATGAGTCTAAATCAGGTCTCGACTTTTTGGTGATTCATACTGTCTTAAGAAGTTTTCTGATTCTTGATCAATTAAAACCTTACATGGGAAATCTTCCTTGAAAAAAATACAGGCTGAGCGGCCGATTTCGAGCCTTAGTCTGAACTAAAGAAATACTTCGATTTCAATTTTTTGCTCTTATTGATATTTTTGTTTCAACATTTATAGCAATAAATTTCTTTATTTTAGCCACCTATACAACAACAACAACAACAACAACATTCATTTCATAATCCACAACAACAGCAACGATTACAACCACTTCTTCAAAATCTACCATCGAATCAACAACAATTTCCGTCTCATCTGCAACAACAAACAGCAAATAATCCTAATCTATCATTACCAACACAAAGTTCATTAAATGTTAATCCATTATCTAACTCTGCTAATGTTACTCAACAAAATTCACTTG
This sequence comes from Rotaria sordida, assembly GCA_905250125.1. Classification (NCBI taxonomy): domain Eukaryota; kingdom Metazoa; phylum Rotifera; class Eurotatoria; order Philodinida; family Philodinidae; genus Rotaria; species Rotaria sordida. The sequence goes on from CAJNOL010000922.1 coordinate 25,272, forward strand.
ATCCATGGCTTGCATTATGTGCAGCCGCTCTTAATTCACAACCTGCAGCAGCAGCAGCACCTCAACAACCACAACAAGATACAAATTCCTTAACTCAACAATGGGCACAATGGTTAAAAACAGCACAAATGGTTAATTAAAAAGAAATTTTGATCTCTAATTTTTTTTTCTTAATCAATTAATTTTCTATTTAGGCACAAACAGCACAACAAGCTCAACCTCAATTAACAGTTCAGCAAACTGATTCGCATCAACAACAGACACAAATTCCAGATGCAAGTGCTTTGTACTATCAAGCATATTATGCTCAATTAGCTGCTGCTCAACAACAAGCAGCAGCAGCTGCTGCTGCCGCTGCCGCTGCAGCTGGATCAACAAATGGAGGTGTTGCACCACCACACAGTAGTGATAAATAGTTTTTCTTAAAAAAAAAATCATTTTTTGGATGTATATATACCTTTGTTCTAATGAAAAAAACACAAACCAACAAACAACTATGAAATAAATAAGAACAAGTGGTCGCAGAGTTTGTTTTTCCTTCTTCTTTATTCATTTTCATATCTCAATTTCGAATTGAGAACATATATATTGTTGTTGGATTCTTTTTTGTACCGTGTGTAATTCTACTCTTTGTTTAACTATTACTCTCATTACTTTTGTGTTTGTCTTTGTTTGAAAAAAAAAATATCGTTGTTTTGTATTTCAATGGATTTATTGTCTACTTATTATTGTCTCGAAAGAAACCAACTAAAGTGATTAAAATGCAAAAACAAAACAATTTATTCTTTTTTTTGTAATGTAGATGTCTATTATTGATACTATTGACGCATTTGATAAACTTGAATTTCATGATCAACGTTCATTTGCAATTGCATCAGCTTTAATTGCTAAATCTATTCAACAATATAAAGATAATCCATCAGGAAAATTTGATAGTCTTAAATTATTATTTGAAATTGAGTAAGTTTGTGCTATATGTTAAATATTCATTTTTATAGAAATAATTCATTTTTCAGTTCACCTGAAATTATACTTGAACAAAAAGCAATTGAACGTGAATGGCTTGATAATGATAAGAAAATCATGTAAGATTTTTTTTTTATGTTATAGAAAATATCGACATTTTGATGATAAATAATCACTCAATAAGAATAGAAATAAACAAAGCTATAGAAGAATATATCAGGAGATCAGAAACAACAATCATGATGTTAGTGGACCAGAGCGGAAACGAAAGAGAACAACTGAGAAAGGATCTTTATGACTGAATGAATGAAACAAAAAAATGGGGCAACTTATGACTTTTGAGGGTTTGAATGTCTCACATTGTTGTATAAACAAAATGTATTATTCTCTAGTGAAAACAAAATGGTATAACGTAGGTAGTACCATCCGCAAATGATTGAAGAAAAATGTTATAGTAGAAGCAGCTTTGCAAATTATATTCTCGTTTCAGTTGTTCACTAAATTTATTTCTATTTAAATAAGATAATAACAAGTTCGTATATGAAATAGTAAATTTAAAAATTAAGAGATAATCATTATAAAAATTTTTCATATAAGAAAGACTTGACAATCAAGAGATAAAAGAAAATGTACGACGAAAATATAGAGAATAGGTGATACGTATAATAACCAGCAAGGACGTTTACATTCGACAATCAATTTTCGCAATAGTGCGAACTCAATATTTACTATACCAGTTCTTCTGTCAATCAATGTAAGTCAAACAACACTAAATTGATGCTCGATTCAAGCATTTGTTGCTAGAATTAAATTTATTTGTCGAAGTACTCTCGAGTAATAAGGCGATGCATTAGCATTTTATTCCAAAAACGTAAGACCTAGGCCTAGTCTGTTAACCAGGCTGAATATTATTTGGATTGATTAGGTCAGGCTAACCAAAAATCAACTGATACGATCTTTAATTTGATTCGAAAATGCATTTTGTGACTATGATCGCCTTCACTCATCAAAATTCTAGATCCCCCTATTACTTGACAGGCATATACTAGATCAGCAGTTTTGTGAAGAATACGAATTTCAAAACTCTATTCAGATAAAAGTATCAAAAGTAAACTTGAGCTCAATAGAAATCAAAATGTTCGATTTTTTTCATCTATTTTTAGTCCATTTACTACAATATTGGACTCGTGTCTTAGTCAATCATTATCGAATCGTTCAAATATCTCTCAACAACCTCTTTATATTCCATTTCGTCCTGATAAACCAATAGATTATGAACCTATCCAATGGCAAACAGATGATTCTTCAATTCCAACACGTTTTATTGTTCGACCACCTTCTTCAAGTCGAATTTTACAACCTCGTAATGAACCAACAAATGATAATAATACAAATACTGTTGTACTCGATGATAATGATGATCAACATTATGTTGATGCTGTTGGTGATGAAGAAAATGAACTACCAAAGATAACAATTAAGAAAAAAGGAAAAAAGAAAAAACAACAACAACCAAAAGTAAATATCATTACAACTAATAATGATATTTCAGTACAATTAAATACTTCATCAAATAGAACTTCTTCAGCAGGACATAAATTTCCAGTAAGTATTTTCTTTATTTTATAAAATTTCGATTTATACATATTAAATGAAAATGTTTTTTAAGCAAAAATTATCATCAAAATGGTCATCAGGTAAACGAATATCGTGTGTTGGCAAAACAAGTGCTATTCGTAAAGTAAATAAAATAAAATACAATAAGATAAAAAAAAAAAGAATTCAATATATTAATTAGTTTGCACGTTCATCACATGATCGTCAAAATCGTGCTGATTCACGTACATTATTTCATAATAAACCATCAGTAACAATCAATGCAGCTCGTTTTAGTCAAGAACAATATGAACAATTAGCACGTGCTGCTGAAGCTGAAGAACGTAAACAAGAAGCGCGAAAACGTAAAGTTGAAAAATGTAAGTAAACAAAAGAATATCTATTAGATAAGATGATCAGCCTCTCCGTTTGAAGAATGATCATCTTATCCGATAGAATCATTTTCATTTTTTGATTCATTGTTTTTTTTTCCAGTGCATGAACAAGCTAAAAAACGAGAAGAAGTTCTTAATCGTGCTAAACAAATACAACAAGATAAAGATCAAAAAAATCAATTACGTATATCTGATAATCAATCAAAAAATACTACTATAAATCAAAATAAAAAAATACAAAATAATACTTTTAATAATTCAATGAATGACTCAACAACAACAACAACAACATATGTTAAACCTACAGCACAACCATATAAACCTGTTCTATTAGATACGACAAGTAATAAAATTTTAAATCAAAATAAAATTATTAAAAATCCAGCAAATGGATTTAAAAAACCAACAACAACAACAACGAATGCTGAATATACATTTGTTGTGGATAAAAATAATCCATTACGAAATGATATAACATTACCATCAAGTTCAATGATTCAACAAAATTCGCAATTTAAAGCTGATTGGACAATATCAGGAATTGTTCATGATGAACTTGAACTTGATAATACAATAACGTTAGTTTATAATTTTTTGTTTCTTTCAAATTTCAACAAAAAGAAAATCCTTATTTTCTAGTGATACAACTCATCATTCAGATGATGGTGATTATGGAATAGAAGATATACGTTCAGATCAAGATTCAGATAATGATGATGAAGATGAAGCACGTATACCTAATTGGGCTAAAGGTTGCGTTTTTTTTTTGAAAAACGAAAGAACTTTGATTAAATGTTGTCTTTTAGAACGTTTATTTCAAACATTTTGGAAAACTCAAGGTCATTGGTATTTATCACGTCGAACACTTAAATTAACTCGTCGTACATTTGGACATTATCCAACAATAAAAGATCAAGTACAAATATGGCTTAGAGATCTTAAATCAAGTAAACCATTATCGGAAACATTTACCGATGCAACATATCTTGATCAAACACAAGCATATTTTTGATAGATTTTCAGATTATTATTTTTTTTTAATTTTTTTCTCTTTGATTAGTCAGATATAATAGTTATGAAATGACAAAAAAACCTATATATGTAATATATTGTGAGCAGATATTAAGATTCAAATAATTATGTATTTATCTACTATTTGTTATTCTTTACTAATAAAAACAAAAATAAAGAATTTATAATATTTGTCTATGAAATTTAAGTTTTATTTGGATTACACTTTTGCCTAAGAAAATAGAATTCAATTTTTATCATCTGTAACAAAAAAAACATATCAATTAATGACAAAAAAAAAACAACTCTAGTTGTCATATGATCACTCGTTTTTCTAAATCATTGAAAACTGAATTATTAACAATAAATTTACAATTTCTCTATGATTATCAATCGATGTATGAATTAATGATCGCTTTGGATAAAGAAATCTTCTCTTCTCATTATTTGCTTTTGTCTGGATTTTTCTACAGAAACTTTCATTATACAAATAATGAACAACATGAACAAGTTAGGAATGTATAGTAAACACTGACCACACTAAGAATAATTTCATGTACTTTTTTAAGTCATTTTATAACTGAATCAATTAATAAGAACTGTTAGCGCAACCCATGCGAGATTAAAATGTGAAATACAATATAGCTATTATTGCTAATCACAGGAAATTGCTTGATTCTATCTATTTTGGAACAAATATCTTCGACATCCTTTGACTTAATCTTTCAGAAATATAATAAGGAAGTAGTAACGAGGCGTTATTAATATACAGTCTATGATCGTATACCATGGTCTATGGAGAGGAGGATAGAACAAATTTTTACTCCTATATTTCAACATTCTGTTAAGATCGTGTTTCACAAAATACAATATACCACAACGTGCAATCTGAAAAGCGATATATTTTACAAAAGATAGTTTATTGTATAGCTGTATTTTTCACTTTCGAAATGGACAAAATTTTGTGCGGCCAATTTTCAACACTAGAGACATAAACATTTGTTTTTTTGGTAAATGATCAAGTCATTATTTTATTTCATCTATTGCAGAGAATTCTATTCATTGATAGGTGTATTTCAAAATTGTTTTACATCTCCAATTATTTTTAAACCTACTGAAACATTAACATGTGAAAATTATATATTGAAATTATCCTTCCATATGCGTAATCTGAAAGTAAACAATTCCTAAGTGATGATTTCATCTATCACCAAGACAACGCTACGTCTCATACATAGCAGCAATCATTGGTATGCCATTTTATAAACAATTACAGATGATCATCGAACAGTCTTAATCTTAATGTTTTGGATGATTACGTATGGAACGCTATCATCAGTAATATACAAAGGGATAAAGTTAACAACTATGATTCATCAATTAGATGAAATAAGGGGATTTGTCATGTATCAATAAATGACCGTGTTCACAGCATCGAAAATTGATCGTACAAAATTTTGTACATCTAAAAAACAAAACATACAACTATAAAATAAATTGTTTATTGTAAAATGTAGAGCTTTTCACGTTGTATCTTGTAGTATGTTTTGTTTGTGTAAAAAATGTTTTAAGTGATGGGTGTATCTATTTAATTCTGACATAAAACAGTCGAGCTCAAATAGAATTTTTTCATATTATCAGCAGGTTCTTTTTGTCTCCACTAGAATTGTTAAAGATAGAAGTTAGAGAACAACATGCATGCTCTTTATTCATTATTTGCGTGTCATAACAAACTAATTCTATATGAGACTGTCATGCACTAAACATTTTTCATCCTATTTGTTTCGCTTCGCAGAATGCATCTGTTACAATATTATCAAATACAAACCAAATATAATACTAAATTCAAACATTTTGATATTCAGCTACTATAAAAGATACAAACTCTGGCGCTAGACTAGAATTTTACTTCAGTTTTGCTGGATAAACAGAGTTCTCAGCAGAAATCTGTTGTTGATAGGAGAACGCACTAATGATAGCTATTCCAAGACAAGTAATTCGATACTTCGAACTAGTCGGAAAACTTATCGGATCTGACAAAATTTGGACGAGTTCTGTCTGAAGTTGGTGGAATCTTCGAACAGAATTCTGCTAGATCCGATAGAATTTTACGAGGCGGTTTTGACCTTAGACTATAACGAAAGGCGGCTACAGTATAAAATTCTCCAATTCTATTTTGATGAGTTTTGTAACAAAACTAGGGATCATTTATAAGGCAGATCGATTTAAAATTTTATTATGTTTACATTTCTAACTATGTTTGTATCTTTCTTGAATGCTTCTACACAAAAGAGCCTTTAGGCATAATATGTCAAGACAACCAAAGAAGATGAATTTTTAATAGCAAGACTCTTGATTGAACGACAACATTCATGTATTTAGATTAAAGCTATTAATAGAAATGACACACTTCTGCGAAGTTGGCATTATTATTCGACATTATAGATTGCCTAAACTTGCGTTATTTTTCGAATGGGTAGATGTACTCATCTTACTATCTTTCATTGATAAAACTACAATAGGTGTATACCTTGATAAAGTCAATGCACCACTGCGTCACTGAAACTACACATTCATATACTCAAAATGATTGGTGTATCTTCACGCAAATTATGAAGGAAAAAAAATGAACTCATGACAATCATTCATGTATAAATATTTATTTTTGTATGAGATGATTTTTTTTTCTTTAATCTTTGCAAACATTAAGTAAGATTTATTACAAATTGAATTTTCATTTATTTTCTAGAAATATTGGTCACAAACACAAGAGTAGATGATAAATTGGATGAAATATCAATATATGTAAAATTTATAGAACGTCTTATTCTTTAGGCTATCTTGATGTTATTTTTATACATGTCTGACGATGCCTATTGGCTGTCCTTTTGCGCTTATTGATTATAGGTCATTCAATAGAATTTTGATGTACGTGTTCATTTACGTTTCATTTCCTTCTGACCGTTCCATCGTGTGTTCAACATTAGCCATCTTTGCTTCTCTTAGTCCTCCCTCCACTTTTTCTGACTCTGTGTCTGTTTCTTTCTCGGCTCATCATGACTAGAATATGATCGACGAACACATTGATTAGTTCTACATTCATTTTGCTGTCTACTTGCGCCACATATATATCTAGAGACTCATTCTTTTACAACGATTCACACTTGTATTCAATTAAATAAATAAATATTCTAAATGGCAGATTCAGTAAAACAAGATGCTGAAGTAGCTAAAAATCAAGTAACAGGTATGTAATCTCATTTTTCAAATCATAATTGATAATAATACAAACAATATATACACATATAGGAACTACACCAGCGACTAGTCAAGAAGCTAGTCGTGGTATGTTTTATACTTTAATAGAAATCATAATAAATTATTTATTTTTATACTAAGGTACTGATGCTACAAAAGATAATGTTGATGAAAAGAAATCTGAAACATCGAAAGAACCACATCGAAATAGTGTTGAACAAGACGTTAAAAGTTTTGTTGATGCCGTTAAAGAAAAAGCTACCGAAGCGTAAGTATCTGTTCTTATTATTTCAATTCATAGAATTTATATATTTAGATACAACTACGTTGCTGGTGGCGAAGGCGAAGGAAAAGGTCTTGTTGGAACTGTAAAAGAAAAGGCTGCCGAAGCGTATGTTTATTTCTTATATTACTTTTTTTCTTTTTATTGAATGAATTTATTATCTTTAGTTACCATTATGTTGCTGAAAAAGTTACTGAAGCAACACATGCTGTAGCTGGTGATGCTCAAAAAGATGTAGCTAAGGATTCCAATCAATCAAGTGGTACACCTACAAATGTAACTGCTGATGCTACTACAAACAAGGTTGATGAAAAAGCAAATGCAGATCATAAATAAAATTTAAATAAAAACAAACGTGCTCAATAATAATAATAATAAAAAACCAACCTAATTGACATAAATATGTAAAACAAGAAACGATATTGTAGTTCATTTGTTTTATCTTCGTATTAATTATTCTCATTATATAATTATTTAATTTTAACAACTAACATTCAACTAATTTTTATGCATGTGTATCTGTTGTGTGTTTATTAATATATGTTGTGGCTGTGTATAGATGCACAGTTTTAACATCTTTTAGTCGTTAGTATTATCATTTAATGTTTTATTCGTATGGTTTTTAATGTTGTTGCAATAAGAAAAAAAAACATGAACAAATATACAACAGACACAGCAAACATATATGTATATCTAAATGATTGATTCGTTGAATGATATTATCAATAATGATGATGATGATGATGATGATGATGATGATTGAAAAGAGATATATTTAAAGACTAAGATAAATTAATTGATCAAATGAATTCTAATTTCATTGAGAAGATAACTGTTTATCAACACTAGCAAATGGCATTCCTATATATACGTCGACTAGTGTTTATATCTTTTCTATTTTTCGATCGATAAATTGTTTATCAAAAGAACGATACTTCTACAAATAGAAAAATCGTTGTGGATTGTTTGATAAAATCTCTATATGCTTCTAATTATCATAGGAATATTGTTTACTCAATGTCTACGATGAATCAAATGTGTGTGTGTGCTTAACCGAACCATTCAATATAATGAAACAGCTGTGAATGTCTATTAAAGAAAAAAAATGTTCTTTTATTCTTGACTATTAAGGAAATATGCATGCAGATGTTACCCTCTCTCTCTTTTTTTCCATATCTTCAAAAAGAAATTAGTAACATATTTTATGTATGAAACAAATTGTTATATCAATAAACTTTCAATATCAAATTTTTTTGAGAAAATAATGATTTATATGTTAAGTTTTATTTGATTAAAGTGCGAAAGTTTTTTTTATTAATGAAACATCAATTTTTTATTTTTAACAATGTCACTCAAATTATAATCATGCAACTTCTAGCACGACATTATGAAGAAAAACAATAATACATTACAAAGATTTCTATTTCTTACTAATGCAAAAATCGGATTATTTTTTTTTTATTTATTTCACAGAGATCTTTAGAAAAGGAAAAAATCTAATTTGTTTTCTTTGCAATGCCATTGTCTAAACAACAAAGCTCAAATCTTTTATAGAGAATAAAATTTTTCAATAAACTTTTGCAAAAACATCAGAGGTCTTCTCAACATCTAGCAGCATCTATCGATAAAAATAATGAGATTAAAAAATCTTCTTTGATTGCATGCTATGATTTACCATTTGAACTCTCATATCCATATTTAAAATTTATTTTTCTATCTAGTATAACTTATTTTCAGATCAGACAAAAATGTATACACGTTGTAATGTTTTAAAAAACATTGTTCAAAATTTTATTACATCCAATTCATATAGTCGTTTCATTCGTTTTCAATCATCTACAACGACTATTACAGCAGATACTTTGCAAAATTCGAAGTAGAAAGAAAAAGTTTTCATTAAAAAAAAAATCTTCTTTTCTTTTTTTAAATTTCTAGTTCAAATACGAAAAATCGTCATTATACAGAAGATGTCTTTCTTGATTTAACAACAGAGTATAATCGTAGAAGATTTGTTCGAAGTGGACTTATTTCAAATGCTATCAAAAATGTTAATAATAATATATCGGAAAGACTTAGTTTATTAATATTAACAGCAGCTGCTCGTTGTATTCATCATGTTACGCCAGATAAACGTGTTCAATTATTAGAAGAAGTAAAATGCAAAAAATGTTTCTTCTTTTTTTTTTTTAAATTAACTTTTTTTTTTTCTAAAGGCATGGAAGACATTAAATGATAAAAAAGTTCGATTAACAACACGTCATTATGAAACATATTTAAGTGGACTTAATGAAAATGGTTTTATATTTGATGCTGATTATTATTTAAAATTAATTGATAATGAACAGATACAAGCAACACCACGTCTTTATAGTTTACTATTAACTCAGTATGTGTCGGGTTTTTTTTCTTATTATTTGAAAGATAATCTAAAGAATGTGTTTGGTTTTTTTTGATAAATAGATATTGTCGTGAAGGTAACACAGATCGGGCACAAAATTTTTTAAAAATGCTTAAAGAACGTAATGTAAGCATTGATGAAGATATATTTGCTGCATTAATTGTTTGTCAACTTAAACTTGGTAATGATAAAGGTGCTAATGATATAACACAAATAATGAAAGAACGTGGTTTACAACCAACAATATCAACATATAAAGAAATTTTAACAGCACTTATTAGTGAACATAAATTAGAACAATTTGAATATTATTTTGGACAAATTGAATCTCAACAACGTCAAACATCATCATCATCATCATCAACTGTTTATATTGATGCACATTTTGTTGTTATTTTACTTGGACAATGTATTTCATATAAAGAACGTCCAATATTTGATTTATTATTAAATACATTAAAAGAACTTGATCATGGACGTATGCCAAATAATTTATTTAATTTAGCTATACAATGTGTAACAAATGAATGGCATGAATCAGCTATTGAATTATTACAAATGCAATCGGAAGCTGATATTATTGATGAAGAAACATCACCTTATCAAGGAATTAATGGACGTCATTGGATACTCTTTTTTAGGTAACGTTTTTTCTTTTTTTCCATTTGAAATTCAATGCAAATCAAGCATTGAGATTGATATTTGAATATCTTATTTTTAAAGATAAAACTAATTAATTGAAGACTAGCAGATCTGATGAGTAGAATATTTCCATTATTACCTTGTTTATTCACAACAAAAGATTTATTTAGTAAATTTAAACCAAAAATTACACTTTATAATTTTCACATTAGGTCAGAAATTGAAAACATTATATATTTAGAATCGTATTTTATTAAATAATACAACAACAGTATTATTTTCATTTAAGGAAAATTTATCTTTTTTAGTTTGTAATTTTAATTTATCTAATTCTCAATATTCTTTTCTAATCTGTCGAATTCATCTCAGATCAATAATTTCGGCATCCGCATTCATGAATTTCCGACAGGTTTCCGTCAAAAAGACGTCGTTTCCGGCTGAAAAACTAAGTTAAATAGTAGGGACTTGAAAGTAAGAATCCGGTCACCGGATTTCTTTATTTCCGAGTAGAGTCAATCATTAGATTCCTGCTGTTCATCCTCATTTGTCTGTCGGAAACGACCCATATTTCTAGACCAGGGCGGTACGATGTTCATACTAATCCTATAATAGAAATCGTAACACAAAAAATTTTAAAATATGTTGTTTTTTTAATTTAGACAATTACTTGATAATAATGAACCTCATCTAATAGATATATATCTTAAATTAATGATGGAAAAAAATTTAGTACCACTTGATGGTATTCTTCGTGTTTTATATACAACACCAAATGAAAATTATCATTTAGCACTTAATTATCTTGAACGTGGACAAGAATTAAATCATCCAATGCGTACAAATTATTTTTATCCAATTTTATTAAATATTTATTCATTAAAAACATGTGAAAATTGGACAGATAATGATCGTTTACGTTTATTTCGTTTACTTGATCGTTTATCAATACCAATTGAATCATCAACATATTCAAAACTTATACAGCAAGTATTTCATCAATATTATCAAAATAATTTTAATTCATTATTAAATATGTTATCAAAAAATAATTTACAATCAATACTTGATCGTATATGTCGTTTATTATTAAATGATATACGACGAAATATGCTTCATTTAAATGTAATTGAACAAATAGCACCATTTTTCCGTTTAAATACACGTTCAAGACAAGAAGAATTTTCAAGATATTTATTTTCTACTATGACTGGTATATCACCAAAGTAAAAATACTTAAATTTCTTTTTTTTTTTTGCATCTTGAAAAATTTATCTTTATTTAATTATAGATCAGATGAATATAATGATGATGAGATTGATAAAAATTCACAAACAAAATCTATGAATGATTATACAACAATATTTCAATTAATTAATTCAATATCAAAAAATTTATCAAATGATATTCCAATGCTTAAACATGAAATATATATACATTTGCTTCGTTTTTCAGCTCAACAGCGTCGAACTGATTTAACATTACGATTAGCTGAACAATGTATAAAAGATAATATTAAAATTGGTGGTTCAATGAATGAAATTGATATATTAACTAGTTATACGTTACCACGTGATATTGTTGAACAATTAGCACGTTATAAACCAGGTGAACTGTCATGGAAAGAAAAACTTTCAACTATAAATTTACAAAAAGTAAATCGTCAACAATTAGAAGAACTTTATCAAGAAGCAAAACAAGATGGAAAATATCCATTGAATTTACAACAACGTTTATTAGATAATTATATACAAAAAAAATCTTTACAAAAAGCATTTACTCTTTTACATGAAATGGTTTCAAATAGACATCAGGTTTGATAAAAATATTATTCAATTGACAAATTTTATCAAAAGAAACTAAACTATGAATTTTTCTATCTAGTAGAAATGATAGATTGTGTAAAGCACCGCTAACCATCGATAAGAATAAGACATCATTAGTTGATAAATCAATTGGATGAAATTTTTTTTTTGGAAATGTTTCCCTTACGATTTCAATGATTTTTTTTGCCTATAGATCCTACATAGTGTTTTAATAAAATCTTGAAAAAGAATTTATTGGTATTTGACTAAGCTATAACCTCAGGTCTTCGGAAAAACTCAGAAATTTTCAATAGAATCTCTGTGAGATATGTTCAAAACTTTTGAATTTCTTTTTATGGGATCTAGTCTAGTTGAGTTCTCTATATGAGTAAAGTTTCAGATCAAAATTCGAAAAGACGAGTTTTCCGAAAATTTGGGATGTCTAGAAAAAAAAATTCGATAGCTTAGTTGAATCGAAATCCTTTTAGGATTTTTATTAGAACACTATGTAGTGCCTATAGACAAAAAATCAAACGAAACAATCTAAATGAAAGTTTTTCAAACCTAATAACCTCAAGCTCAGGAGGTTGAGACGATACCCCAGAATCTTAAAAAATTTTCTCCAACGTTTTATTATTTTATTGCTCATCAATTCCCAATACAACACTCAAATCCTCTCCATGTATCCAGGCAACTTTAGCATAAACTTTCCTATCGACTTCCTCCACAATCCTGAAGACCTCCATCGTGTTTAGGATACTCTTCCTCAGGTGTAAACACATATTTTTTAATATTTAAATCACTCATGAGCGAATGCATTTTCTATCATGTTATATTCTTATTTAGATTCATTCATCTGTTTTACATCGTTTATTTAATCTTATAACTGTAAGACTTGATGATAAAAGTGATGCATCGAAAGCTGAATATCGTGAAGATTTAAAATTTTTATGTGATCTATATGAAAAATCATTTGGTCTTATAAATTTACCATCAGAATTAACATTTCGTTTAGCTCATATGTATCTTCTAAATGGTGATCAAGATAATGCAATAACAATTCTATCAAATAAATTAAATTCTAAATTAAATAATGAAATTTATTATTATTTAATAAAATTTCTTCAATTAGATTCATCATTATTAACAACTGATGGTTTAACAACAATAGGAAATTTATTTCTTAATTTTCGTATTAATGAACCAATAAGAAAATTTTGGAATTTATTTTTTGATATTCTATTAGAAAAAACAAGTCCACAAGATGTTGTACAATATTTTTCTGATGCTATGAGAGAAAATAGCAATATACCTTATCTTCATTTATTTAAAGTAGATAATTATAATTTAAAAAAAAAAGAAATTATTTATTCATAATAGACTTTTCTTTTTCATTTTTTTAGTTGTTTATTGAAAAAAATGAATTAAATCGTTTACAAGATATTGTTGATATAGCAACATTACAACATGGTTCACGTAATGTTTTACACGATCTTGCATTTGCATTAATCGAAAGTGGAAAAATCAAACAAGCGGAAAAAATCTTTCAAACACCATGGCTTAAAGCAAGAAATAGTCGAATTAATTTACATGCTTTACTTTTTGCTGGTATTCAAAACAAAAAAAAATTTTTTTTTTCTTTTGTCTAATCGAATTGTTTTTGTTTTCTTTATTATAGATTCAAATAATCTCGACGCATTAATTGAAGCTATAAAATTAACACGAAATTTACCTGGTGTTAATCAAAGTCAATTATTTACATCAGCTATACGGTAAAACAAAAATAAATAAAATAAAATAAATGAAGAAATCTTTGTTTTTTTCTATAGTGTGGCTTTACGTCTTGATCAATCTGATATGATCGATTGGTTAATCAAAGAAATACAAGAAAATCGAATTCAACTTGATATTCGAATAAAAAAGTATATATGAAATATTTAATAGAATTAAGTTTAAAAAAAATTGAATATTAAAATATTAATGAGAATCATGCTGGAACTAAAATATAACATTTAATGCGTTTTTTTTTTGTATATATGAAAAGATTATATCAATGGTTATCAGAAAAGTTCATTTGTTAAAATATATTTCATAGATTTGAACTATTAATAAAAATGAATCGATTAAATTTCATTCATATAACAGATTGCACATTTAATTTTAAAAATTAGTACTTTTGTGTGAAATAATAAAATTAAATCTTATTCTTTTGTTTATGAGAAAAGTACTTTACAAGTTTTCGTCTTATATTATCGCATAACATCTTTTATGAACTGATATCAAATTAAATATTACAAATATGATAATATAAATTTGAGCGAATTAACCTTTTCAGAACGGATCGTACTTTGTCTTTTCTTTTTGAATAATGATATATATTATACATCGAGGATTAGAAATAATTACGTATGCGCTAGAGTATCCTCATTGTAATGATATACATTTAATGTATCTTGTTTGATCATGCTTCATTTTTGAGTTCACTGATTTTCAACTGTAAGTAATTCGACAACTGTTTGACAAATATGGTAGTCAATGGGATCCAAGAAGAGGTCAATCCTTTACTGAAAAACTACTGAGACACAGTTGGATAAATATGAATTTTCTCGAGTATGAGCAGTGGCGTACCGAGGAGGGGGGGCCGAGGGGTCCGCCCCCCCCCCCTTGGAGAAAAACTCCCTGTGGGGGAGTACGGGTGAAAAAAATTGTATCATAGCTTTTATTACAAGTCCACTGCGAGCCCCCCTTGAAAAATTTCTGCGTACGCCACTGAGTATGAGTACAACAAAAATCATACTTCTCCAGTTCTGCTCTGAGGCTGACAGCTTGTCAATTTTCATCACTAATTAGCAGAGGAAGACGATCGTGAATTGTCTGTAGCACGGATGTCAAACGATCAAACGAAAACAATCTCATACCAGATACGAATGTTTAGATTGCCGTGTAGACTTATGCATTGCAAGTATATTAATATACTTGAATAAAAAAAACCATCAGTTGATTCTTGAATTTTTTTTTCAAAAAATAATTCCTTCCTAAAATAGTTAAAAACCAAAACCATTAATATAAGAATACTAGTGCGATATAGACGAAAAAGAAATTTTTCGAGCATATTTGTATGATTTGTAATGTTTTCTAATCGTTTCTTTCATCTTAGATTGTGACAGACATTTTATATAGCAGTAAAGATCTAATGTCTTCAATATAAACTTTTTATCAGAATCAAACTAAAAAAAGACCGTGTGATATATTTGTTCTATTTGATTTATTGTGATATTTATCAATGCAGAGTAGAAAGAAGAGATTATATGTTGTGATCATATATATTTTGTTAACTTTAGTTTAACTAAAGATCATAAAACACGAACAATATCTTCTTATAATAAAATATTTAATTGTTTAGATATCTTGATGCTCATTTATTATCAAAAGGTCTTGATCCATTAAATGTTAAAACTTATGAAAATGAAAATAAAAATGAAAAAGACTCAACTTCTTCGTCTTCTGATGATGATGATGACCATGGTATACATATTCTATTATTATTCTTGCAAATATTCTCAGTTTTTTTTGTCTCGTTTTAGTACCCATCCACCAAGACCAGCACAAGATAAGTGCTCAAAATTAAATATGAACAGTTAAAATTAGGTTAATTCTTTTTTTGTGTGTGTATGACCCTATTCATTTTTCTTTTTTTCCTCTCTCATCATTTTTTTTTTGTTGAGTCGTGTTGAATTTTTTTGTTTTGCTGTTTTTTTTTTTGTCTTTACTTTCATTATCCGTGATAAAAACGACACCATACTTCAAACATGCACTTGTATCAACCATTTAGAATTTACAATGAGATTAGAATCGATAATTTTCAACATTAAGAAACGGATTTATAGTAAGATTGGAAGATATCTTTTCTTTTTTTTTTGTTATTTTACGACCTTTCATCTTTTATGGATGAGAATAAAAACCATTTGTAGAAGAAGAAAAAATAATCGCCAATACTTACAGAAATATTCATACGTATAAGAAACAAAAATTTTCAATATGAATATAATCATATGTTTGATTATATTATGTCATTTATTTATAAATCAAATACAAACAGAACAATGTGAATTAACATTAAATGATGATATTCAATTGACAACAAATATATTTTTTCAATCACGACGTTTTTGTAGTTCATATGGTTTTCGTGCAAAAAATACACATCAAATATTTATATCAGGTCGTTTAGTTGATTATAAAAGTCATTGTAAACGAAGTATAAATAATGCAAATATTGAAATAATACATGTAGAACCAAATTTTCGTTCAATTTGTCATGAACTTAATTATCCGAATTCAGATGGTTATTTTTATTTATCAACTTTAGTAACAATTCCATTAACTGAACAACTTTTCTTACGTGTAACATCACCTGATTATGAAACAATTATTAAAGAAATTATTTTACCATCATCACAAAATATTATTCTCAATTGGCAAATTGTTTTAACACCAACTATTGAACCACGACAGCAACAACAACAACAACAAATGAATTCTATGATTGATTCTCTTATATCTCAAATGACATTAGATGAAAAAATTGGTCAATTAAATCTTGTTACAGTTGGTTTTGATATAACTGGTCCAATTGTAAGTCAAAACGTTGATGAAAATATTCGTAATGGTCTTGTTGGTGGTGTATTTAATACTTATACACCAAAAGCTGTTCGTGCATTACAAGAACTTGCTATGAATAGTACACGTTTAAAAATTCCATTAATTTTTGGCTATGATGTTATTCATGGACATAAAACTATTTTTCCAATATCATTAGGTATAAGTACAACATGGGATATGGCATTAATAGAACAAAGTGCACGTATTGCTGCTCAAGAAGCAACAGCTGATGGTCTTAATTGGGTTTTTTCACCAATGGTTGATATAGCACGTGATCCACGTTGGGGAAGAATATCTGAAGGTGCTGGTGAAGATCCTTGGTTAGGTAGTCAAATAGGTGCTGCTATGGTACGTGGTTATCAAGGATCTGATTTAGCGCGTTCGAATACAGCTATGGCATGTGTTAAACATTTTGCTTTCTATGGTGGTGCAGAAGCAGGTCGTGATTATAATACAGTTGATATGAGTCGTATAACAATGTATCAAAATTTTCTTCCACCTTATCAAGCAGCTATTAATGCTGGTGCAGGTAGTGTAATGACAGCATTTAATGAAGTTGATAGTATACCAGCATCAGCTAATCGTTGGTTATTACAAGATTTATTACGTGATCAATGGAAATTTAATGGATTTATTGTTACAGATTATACAGCAATTAATGAAATGATTCAACATGGTATAGGTGATCTACAAGAAGTTAGTGCTCGTGCATTAAATGCTGGTGTTGATATGGATATGGTTGGTGAAGGATTTTTAACAACATTAAAAAAATCTTTCAATGAAAAAAAAATCACTGAACATACAATAAATCAAGCATGTCGTCGTATACTTGAAGCAAAATATAAATTAGGTTTATTTGATGATCCCTATCGTTATTGTGATGAATCACGTATAGAAACAGATATATTTACATATGAAAATCGTTTAGCAGCAAAAGATTTAGCTCGTCGTTCATTTGTTCTTCTTAAAACTGATCGAAAAACATTACCATTAGCAAGAACAAATTTAAATCTTGCACTTGTTGGTCCATTAGCTGATGATCATAGAAATTTAATTGGTAGTTGGAGTGCTGCTGGTGATTGGCGACAAACAATTAGTGTTCGTGATGGTATTAATAAACTTCTTGGAAATCAAATACAAGTTTTATATGCAAAAGGATCAAATCTTATTGAAGATGTATCTTTACTTCAACAATTAAATGCACATGGTGGTGAAATTGTTTTAGATGAACGATCTGCTCAAGAAATGATTGATGAAGCTGTAGAAATATCAAACAAATCTGATATTATTGTTGCTGTTATCGGTGAAACACAAGGTATGACAGGTGAAGCAGCAAGTCGAGCAGATATTAGCATACCAGAATGTCAAAAACGTTTACTTAAAGCATTATTTGATACAGGTAAACCAGTTGTTATTGTATTAATGAATGGTCGACCAATGACATTAACATGGGAAAATGAACATGCAGCAGCAATTTTAGAAACATGGTTTGCTGGTACAGAAACTGGTAATGCTATTGCTGAAGTACTTTTTGGTTTTTATAATCCAGCTGGTAAACTTACAACAACATTTCCTCGTCATATTGGACAAATTCCATTATATTATAATCATAAAAATACTGGACGACCATTTAATGCAACTCAAGTGACTGAAAAATATAAAGTAAATAAAAACAAAAGAATTTATTTAATTTCAAATGTTTTAAAATATGTTTTTTTTTTTGTTATTTCTAATTTAGAGTCGTTATTTAGATGTACCTAATGAACCATTGTATCCATTTGGCCATGGTCTTAGTTATACATCATTTAATTTTGATCCAATATC
Source organism: Rotaria sordida (assembly GCA_905250125.1). NCBI lineage: Eukaryota > Metazoa > Rotifera > Eurotatoria > Philodinida > Philodinidae > Rotaria > Rotaria sordida. Next base: position 44,109 of record CAJNOL010000922.1, read on the forward strand.
TGTTGATAAAAATGAACTTCGTGGTGATTCTGATCGTTTAACTGTACGTATTCGTATACATAATACTGGTGCATATGCTGGTGAAGAAGTTATTCAATTATATATAAGTGATCCAGCAGCAAGTGTAACACGAGCTGTACGTGAATTAAAAAATTTTAAAAAAATCTTTCTTCGATCACAACAAGAAGAAGAAATTTCATTTATTATAACAACAAATGATTTAAAATTTTTTAATACTGATCTAGATTATATTTGGGAAGAAGGAGATTTTATTATTCATATTGGTCCTGATTCAGTTAATACTCAATCAGTACGAATTAAATGGCTCAAATAGAGAACTACAATAGAAAACAAACCGTTACACTTTTTTTTAAAATTCATGATGAACAAAAAAAAAAGATTTTGAAAAACACAATAAGATTTTTTATTTTATTTTTTTCTTCAATTCATATAAAATTCTTAATTTCGTATTTAGATTAATAAACGTATATCTGTAATAGAGTATATTCGAATTCAATATAATTGTATCACATCAAGTTTTCAATTGATTTAAACGAAATATTTTAAATTTTTCTCTTTCAAATTTTCATCATTTACTATTATTCAAAATTTTCTATCAACTTTTAAACTTATTTGAAATACTTCTTTTGCATTAAATTTTAATTGTTAGAAAATAATATTTCGAGATTTTTGCTCTGTCAAACAAATAAGAAGATTAAAGCCAATCTAATATTTGCGTTATGGAAATTAAGTTCTGACATTTTTTTGAATTACATGCTATTAAAAAAAATAGTACTATTGTAAAAAGCCTTGAATATGTCAACGAGAAATTGATCGGATACTTAGTAAAAACAAAACATCGATGTTACTAATATTTTACTGATAAAAAAAATCAATTCATTTTTCATAAACAAAAATTCTATTTTTTTTTATCAACATCGAAGAATTAAAAAAAAAAAAGAGAGACAAGAATCTTAAAAATTTTAAAATATAAAAATTTCTTAATTCGAATATATCAAATGATATTAATTGTTTAATATATATAAGTAATGTGTGTGTCCAAAGTATAGATATTGACGCTTTCACAATCATCTATATTATGCCCTCATGTCGTGCGTTTGTTTCGCACTTGTTATTATTTCAAACAGCTTTTTTTTTTCGAATATAGTGAAGTGCTTATATATAATACTGTATATTTTTAAACGCGATGAGTATGGCAAAGATCAACATTCTCTTCAATAAGTTCATTTGTTCTTTTCACTTCCATTAAACAATATGAATGATAGATGATTATTGTATGTATTTTGTCCTTGGAAAAAACTTTTTTTTTTTGTAAATTTCGTTCTCTATTTTAATAATTCATTCGATTTATCTCTTTATCAACGTTTCAAATTTCTTCTAACATATTTAATTCAAAAGATTGTCCCGCCTTTTTTGTTCTTAACACGCATACATATGAATGGGTCATTTGACAAGCTTTTTTAATCGGATATTATTCCATTTCTTTTCTATTTTTAACTCATTATTCAATAGATTTTACATCATGCATTGTTAAAAATCTTTATAGTATATCATATAGAAATGACATTGAACACTTTCGTTTCTTTATAAGCATAGTATGTTAGTATGTACGTGTGTCATACACGGTTGATTTTTTTTTTCTTTTTTTTTTCTTTCAAAGTATAACGATTGATTGAAGAAAGACATAGAAGAGAAGTATAGGTAATTTGCTACACGAATCAAACTTCAATTGTTCGGCTGAATAACGTGGCCAATCGACATATACATAAACGTCGTAAATTATAGCCTATGAGACGAAAGAAGAGAGAGGTGATTGTCAAGAGATAACATACGTGCATACAGTGTAAACGTCAATATACATATGTAATTAGTACATATATGAATATATATACATACACGCATTATTTGTACCAATATGTTTAGGCAAGAGACACACTTGACTTAAAAAATAAAAAAAGAACGAAAACTCAAAAAAAACAAAATTCTTGTATTTTTTTTCTTGGACATGGATAAAGATAAATAAAATACTTCTTTTTTTTTTTTTAATATAGTAGTACTATACATCTAAGATGAGAAAGAGACATCATTTGTTTGTCTACACTTTTAAGAATAACTACTAGTGAAATATATTTGTTAAACTGCAGACAACAAAAAAATCAAAAGGCTATTCGATACTTTTATCTTTTCTTTCTGTTTTTTTTCACGTTTTCTTTTTTTTTCTATTACTCTTTTTGTTTGTATGAAGGAAGCCTTTCTTTTTTTGCTCACTTATTCTTCTATTCAAATCTGAAATGTCACTTTCTCTTGTTGAGAATATTTATAACTACAGGAGCACAGATTCTATGTTTACTCGGCAGATGACATTGTCCATTTCTTTTTTCTCTTTTCTTTATGTCTACTATAACTAATTGTCTTAATTCATAATTTATTCACATAATGTAGACTTATGTCGGTTCAATGTATGTTGACGAAACAAACACAACACTTGATTTATTTGTTAAACGATTTTTTTCTTCTGTACTTGAGTAAAACAAAAAAAAAGAAAGAAGAAGAAAGGTGCCGGTTAGTAATTTTTCATGAAATATTTAAAGAACAGGCCGTCATTCATAGGAACAGTAATATTTCAATCAAATAAAACATGTTCAATTTGTCAAATGAACCACCGGATTTGAAAAGAAAAAGATGATTATGAGACTAGCAAGATTGCAATTAGACCAAAAAAAAACGTATACTGGCAAGTGTCAAAGTCAAACGAAAGAAACATGTGAATATGTAGTGAGGTGCGAAGACAACTTGCTGTGATGATCGGTTAATGGGACTAATTTGAAAGAGAGCTCTTCTCAGTCAGCATGATCCGTTCATTCAGTTTTCACGCACGATTCTATATATATTACAAAGGTTTTGTTAACAGAAGTTGTGATACTCTGCTTATATTTCTTTGCCATCATCTCTCTAATATAATATGATGCTTTACATTTACACTTCGATTATTGCAGAAGGAAAAAGAGATCTGTTGCTTCTCATTTTCTTTCTTTCTTTCTTTCTGTTTTTCTCTCTTTTCTTTATACTCGTCTACTTATTTTTCATTGGCTCTGCCGTTCGTTTTATCGTGCCACCAATCGTGACCATTCTAATTATCCATTCCGTTCGAGGACAAGACCGATGACGTTGAGTAGAAAAGAAATAATACAGAGAGAAAAAAAAGAAAAGAGAGAAGTATTGATCGTACCTTAATTAACCTTTTCTGTTCTGATCCAGAGTGTTAGTAATGGTAGTGAGGTTCGGACATGAAGAAAAAGAGAGAAATTGGTAATCGAGCACCAATAGCAACCGAGAGAGAATAAGAGAACCTTTCTTCGTCTCGTGTATGCGCGTTTATTAGGCGATGGCTGTCTTATAGCTATTATGAAGTAAAGGCAATGTAGAGAAGAGAAAAGAAAACAGTATGATAGAAAGAAAATGATACTGAAACTCAATTCGACGAGAACGAGAATAAGAATAAGAAAAAAAAATGAGAGAAAGAAAGAAAGAAGCGAGAAAGAACAACATCAAGACATAGAGACACTCTACCCACCACCGAGAAAATGATATACATCCAACCTGCGCGCGAGCCAGCGAAAAAGAGAAGAAGCCAGAGAGAGAAAAAAATATATATATTCACTACCTCTTGCAACACTTAACGGTACATTGCGTTAAAAAGCAACGAGAAACAGAGAAGGAGAGAGAGGGAGAAAAAGAAAGAGCACAAAGAAATATCGACACACATACGACAAGTGATACCGACAGTCGATAATCCTTCTTTTTTTTTGTCTATCTTCTTATCCTAATGCTCGATTGATTTTGGACAAAACACGACAATTTATAAAAACACATTTGACAGGTTTGTCTCTATTAATTATAATTGATCAATTTAAATCAACACAGACTAACCAAGAACAAACAATATCAATAATCATTTTTTTTTTATTAGTGTTTTTATTTATTTCTAGAAAGTTATTCCACTTTTTGACCTAATCATATAAAAAGCCGTCAAAACGTTATCACTCAAGACTTTACTTCCAGCGCCACGTCCGCTTTTAGCGAACGTTGGCCTGGTTACATCTTCATCATCACCCATACCAACACACAAAACAAAAACATCTATTAGTCGATCACCATCATCATCATCATCATCATCAACAAATTCATCAAATTCATCCTCATCCGGTTCAACAAGATCCCGTTCTCGATCACCAATTTCTCGTCGTTCACGTTCACCAACACCTGATAAACCACCAACACCATCATCATCAACACCTCCTGTTACAATCAATAATTCCAATGTATCATCATCATTATTACAACAACAAGCAGCTGCAGCAGCTGTACTTTTTTCTAGTAGTTCACTTAGTTCATTATTACCTATGTATAGTATGGGTCTTTTTCCAATACCTCCCCCACCACCACCACCACCTATTTTACCTGCAGTCAATTTTTCACCCGAACAAATAGCACGTGTTTGTGAAACATTAGAAGAAAATGGTGATATTGATCGATTGGGAAGATTTCTTTGGTCATTACAAGTTGCACCTGGTTCAGCAAATCTTTTAGTACAACATGAAAGTATTTTACGTGCTCGAGCACTTGTAGCATTTCATTTGGGTAATTATCGTGAACTTTATCATTTATTGGAAAATCATAAATATACACGTGATTCACATGCAAAATTACAAGCTATGTGGATGGAAGCACATTATCAAGAAGCAGAAAAATTACGTGGACGACCATTAGGACCAGTAGGATTCTTTAGTTGTTTTTTTTTGCTTTTGTTCATATTTAATTTAGGTTGATAAATATCGTGTACGAAAGAAATATCCATTACCACGTACAATATGGGATGGTGAACAAAAAACTCATTGTTTTAAAGAACGAACACGTTCTTTATTAAGAGAATGGTATTTACAAGATCCATATCCAAATCCGGCCAAAAAACGTGAACTTGCACAAGCAACTGGATTAACACCAACACAAGTAGGAAATTGGTTTAAAAACCGACGACAACGTGATCGTGCAGCACAAGCCAAAAATCGGTAGATATTTTTATTTTTTAATTGATTTTTAAATAATTCTTATATTTTTCTAGACAACAATATGGTATTGGTGCAGGTAGTTATTCTCCACCATCATCACCTGATTCTTCAACAACGTGAAGAGCAACATAAAACAAAACAAAAAACGCACACACAAAAAAAAAAATTCGTCTCCCGGTGCTCTCTCGGTAAGGGAGACTCTCTTTGTATCTATATATATTTTCTGTCTCTCGCTCTTCTTCTTCTTCTTCTTGTTCTTCTTTTTTTTTGTGTTCAGTGACATTTTCTTCGTTTTCTTTTTTTTTTGCTGTTGTTGTTTGCTATTCTATTACTATTACTATCACCTAGCTTTTCTTTTTGTCTCTTTGATTCGGATGTTTTCTTTTTTTTCGTCTTTTGATTTTTTGCGTTTCTGAACAACCAATTTGTCGAATCATAAAAACAAAAAAAAAAGAAATAAAACATATATATCAATTATGAGAAAAGAAAGCCTATATGGATGGATACAATGGCCGTGTAATTGACAAATGTTTCATTGCTCTCGTATGCCAGTTGATAAACACATCAACGTTTGTTTTCACTAGATCGTCTCTCTAATCGTTTGAGCGAGCGTATGCAGCTCCGTTCTCTTTCTCTTGTAATTATCCGATTCGCACGGATAAACATGCCGCTAGCCAGAGAGACACAGACAGACGATTTACTTATCCCCTTTTTTTTTCTACTAACTTGTCGTTTTTTTTCTCTCTCTCTTTCTCTGCTGCTAATATTTATCATTGACATCTCTTTCTCATAGAGAGATAGAGAAAAATTGGGATAATCATTATAATTGATGCTTGTCTTATTCTTTGTATTAAACAAAACAAAATTATTCATACATATTACTTTTTATTTTGACAAGCTATTTCTTAATAGAGAATTGAAAAATAGAAGAACTATTTTTCTGAAATCGATTTTGAGAGATCATTTATATGTTGTATTTGATGATTGGTTGGAAAAAAAAGAAAAGAAAAGGTTTAATCAGGCGGTAAATGCATCGAATCAGATTTGTTGAGAGAAACAAAAATCAATGATGATATAGCGTGCAGTCAAGGAGAAGGCCGACACATTTATACTAATTGCAATAGTTCGTTATGTAAACGCTTCTTCTTTTTTTATTTTCAACATGTTAAGTGATTGAACAGATGATCAAGAGAACAGTTCACCAAGGGGTGCCAACTTTTTCTATATTTGATCTGAAAATTTCATATTTATTATTATTATTATTTTTTTTCGTCGTTTCTTTTTCAAATTAATTACTAATTTGATGTATATGTGTATGTGAAATAAAAAGGATGTTTCGATGTTTAATAATGATGTAATCGTTGTCATCATTATCAACACTCTGACGTTATCAATATATCTATCTTCCTATCTAACTATCTCGCTTGTGTATGTGTCGATCACTTGTCACCTTGATCATCTTTTTTTTAACGTAAAAATCACACAAGTTATATCTTCAGGGATACAAGACTTTTTTTTGACGAAAGGTTTTGATAAGTATAAATTTTTTGATCTGGGTTGTCATGGGTCAAATTCATGTAAATACTACTAGCAAATAAAAAAGTTTGTTTTGTTTAACAATCTTATTAGAAAAATAAACTTTTGTATGCATTTTTTATTTTATTAAATTCAATGCTGTCATTATAGTTTGACAACAAAAAAAACCAGAATCGATAGAAGGAATTTCTTTCTTTTTGTTTTTTTCGTTCGAAAGAAAATAGAAGAAATTATTTAATCGTCAATCTTATTGATAATCTAAATATATGAACAAAAGAAACATGCAATCATTTGTATATATAGTGTTCATGTTTCACATCCTCAGGGTGTGAGATGATAATGAAGATTGCTTCATTGTTGTTGTTGTCGTTGTTATTCTTGACGAATTAGAATGGCAACTGATGAAAGATCTAGTATGCAACAAGGAAAAAAATCTGACAGAGATAATTATCCAGCATATATATATATATATATATATATATATAGAAAGGACAAGTGGTAATGTCTGAACGAGAGGCAGATAGAGAACTCGTCAACTATCTAACTAACACAAGAGTATGTGTCTGCTGAAGGCATTAATCTGTGGTGAATTTCCAAGTAATCGAATTGATTATAAATCAGTCGACGAGAAGGAGAACGATCTGCCGCTAGGCAGACAGAATGAAGAATCAGATTTCATCAGACGCGCGCGAATGCGGATGTGAAGACGTTTATTTTTTAGAACGCACAAGAATGCGGAAGCTGTTTCTATGTTATATTACGCTCTCGATCTTTGAAGGCGGAGAAGAACAAGAAGAAAAAACTCGAAATAGTTAGTAAGAAAAAGCAAAAGAACCTAGGATGAATGATTCTATCATCTTCAGACATGGATGATTAGCTACATAGACGAATACAAGACCTCTATTCTCTCTATGTATGTGCGTCACTGGGTGTTAAATTGTGACGCGTTGTCGATGATAGAAGGAAATAGAAAGATAATCTTGTTAGCTGCATCGACCGATCATCATCACCATCATTATTATTATTACTATAGACCATCAGTGTAAAATGACAGTAGAAAAAAGAGACTGATTGATTTCCGTATCCAGATGTCCAAAAGAAAAAAAAAAAAGAAAGACGACCAAATGAAAATCTGTCGATAATAACTAGGATAACTTATCAATCAATAATTGTCAAATACTAATAAAATAGTATCTTTTTGATTCCGAATCTCATATATAAAATCATTTTCTTTTTTTGTGTCTATATTTATACACAGTAAAATAATTTGAACAAACATTAGTGTACAAGTCAGTTTTGATCATCATTCCGATTGTATCCATTGAGCAGCAGTTCTTCTCAGCATGAGCTTAAATAAATAGACTAATCAATACACATAACATTATTTGTCCTGATTAATGAATGAATGAATGAATAAATACACCAGAGCGTATATAACATATACATTATCAAATCTTTTTCTTTATGACTTGTTGATCTTTAAAAAAGACTAATTTTAACATTCTTTTTTTACTCATTGAACAGGTGTTAGATGTGTGCACTTCGTCTAATCAGTGATCATCATCATCAACATATTGAGAACGTAAAGCACAAGGCGTCAATTGGTAAACATTTTGTTTTCACACTTTCTTTTTCTTTTCAACAATGTTTGATCCTTCGTTTTGTCGTTGTCGGACAAGCCTCAAGGGATTTCTGTTGTCCGCATTGGAACTGTCGATCAAAAAGAAATAAAATGGAAACGACAGAGTAAAAATATTGACAAGCATTCATCGGTACATTTATGTGTGTGTGAGAGAGAGAGAGAAAGAAGGGCCTAATGCAATTCGAGTATTATTGATAGTTTCTAACTAAGACGAATGACAAATATTATCTTATACATATGTATTATATATATATATATATATGTTGTGTTTGACGGTTGAAAATCAGTATTGAACGATGACAAGTGGAAATAAGGAAAGAGAATATACAGAGTTCTATTTGTCTACGTAATGGATGAGATGGCCGTAAGCTACGTCGACTTGCTCACTTTTGTGTTTTTTTTTAATCTGTTTAACAGTCAAAAGACAGAAATATAAAAGAATAATAATGATAATAAGGATTATTTTATTGTCCAATCAACAAAAAAGAAAACTTTTATAATATAACAAATCCAAAAATTCTGTTTTTTTTGTGCTTTTAACTTCTTGTTCATCTTCTAGTCATTGAAATTGCTTTTGGATATTTTTGATATTTTACCAGAAAATTAATCATTTTAACCTATTCGATAAGTATAAGTGCTCTCAATAAATCTTTCGAGCATAAACGATGCGAACAGCATGTCAATGTTCTACAATTGTTTATGTGGATGATGTTCGAATGGTTGACTGATTCGACACTCTCAGATAACATTGGTTTTATCTTGTATTTCTCAAATGTGTTATTTAGAACGTTGTCTTTAACATTAAAAATTAGTAATAAGTAGAATAGACAGATGTTCAAGCGTAAGTCGAGTATCTCATTAGAAAAACGCCAAGCGCGCGAGAGAGAGAGAAAGAAAACGAGATGTACTCCTTCATTTTTTTTTCAATCGCTATAATGAACTCTCAACATCATCTGTACACATGCTACTGTGAATGAGACTCAATGTCATAATATTATGTTGTTCAACTATACTTTAATATTGTATTGAAAGAAAAAATTAACTTCAATTTGACTTTTCAATTTATATACACTCGACATATTCTTTTTCCAAAATATATAACAGTGTTTAAAATGATTTTTATTTTGAATAGAAATCAATGATTGTACATGGTGAGCTCACACACATTGAGGTTAACTGTGTAAAGAGCAATGAGACTTACAACAGCAGGGAATCTGTTTAATAAGAAGAATAAGATTGAAACATTTGCACACGTTATGTGACGCACATCTATCAATGTGTTGTCTAGATCGATAATGATATCTTGTGTGACTCTAACACTTCATTAGAAAAGATGATGTTAGTATATCTCTTTTTTTTTTCTGTCAATGACTAAATGTAAAAAGGAAATGAGAATGCCACTATTTAATTTGACACACATATATACACTCTAATACTGAATCGTGCGCCATGCAATGAAGAACATGACATCCGTAAGACGCTCATGCACATTCGATGATAATGATGATTATGATTTTAGTACGGTAAAGGTGTGTGTGTATGTGTGCGTGTGTGTGTACTTTGCGCGAGAACGAGCAAATTCCGTTTGACAAACGTTTCCGATCTATGAACGGTCGTATCTTCTACTTATTTGACAACGAAATGAAGTGCATGAGATGAAGGTATTAAAAGAGGAAATTGATCGTTTCCGTTAAAAAAATAGATATAAAAGTAACACACACATACACATATTGCACTTCATTTTTACTTTACTATTTAAATCTTTCATCTTATTTCTAACAAGTAAATTCATCGTATAAGTTAAATAGTTTTTCTATCGGCAATTTGTAATTTGTCACAAATAAATATCTTGTTAGTTATAACTATATTCTAAACACTTGTTATAATCTATCTTAAGATAAGGAAATACTTTTGCTTTCCCTTCTTTCTTTCTTTTTTTTTCTCTCACACTCTTCATCTAATGATGAAGATCATCATCATTTGATGAAGAGATGCCTCTTATATATATATATTTCTACTGAATAAATGTTGTCAAATGTAGTCTTTCTCTTTTGCTTGTCATCATTTCCATTCAACTGACTGATTGAACTGAGAGTATAAGACGACGAAACATTGACGCGCATGTCGTGTAAGACTATAGTCTCTTGAGAGAGTAAGGCGAACGCGGATTATCATGACAGTTCGATTGCTGATGAATGTTCTCGCGGGATAGAGAATAAGAAAAACGAGTTCGACTAAAGAACAACAGGCGATGAAGACGACAAGTGACATGCAACAATCTTTTTTCTATTGAGATGGATAAAAAAAATACACTATTGCTATTCGATACACATACACACATGTCGACACCAAATGGTTTATTCATGATTGCTTGCTTACTCTATTCTAAATGCAGATGAAAGAGATAGATAAAAAAGAAAAAAAAAGTACAAGAAAAGCACAGATGATGATTATGATGATGGTTCTCATTTTGTTTTCTTGCATGCACATGCATAGACAACTATAAATGATTCTGCTTGATGAATAATAATAATAATAATAATAGTAATAATAGATGAATATCAAAAAATCTTTAAAGATTCATTTGACAATATTTGATATTGATTTTGATTTCATATTTATAAAGATTTTTAAATGGATATTGAATTTTTTCGAATAATACTACGCTAATAAAACATTAATTGTCTGTAATTTCAATGGAAAATAATTATGAAAAAAAAAGGAAACTTATGCATAATGACTGCTTATTTCGACTATGAAATGAATATTATATTCAGATTTCATTCAATAACTTTCGAGCTGATTATTGAAAAATAAAAAAATTCTCTGTACAAGTCTTCACGAAAATGTATACGAAATAATCTGTGTTTGCATTAAGCAAACTTAGAATATATCTGATTTTTTTTCATTAGACACAGTGTTCATTTTCATACCAATGACTTCTTCTGTGTCGATATTCGGAAATGATTTCCCAAAGTATTTTTATGAATAAGCAAAAATAACATTTCAAATTTTTAGAGTAAAAAAAATCCAAGATAATGCAGTCATTATTCTACGATAGAGAATAAACCAAAAAATCCCTTCAGTGTTTTTATTGGAAAATAACTTAGCAGCATAATATATTTATATTTTACATGTCATCTATAAACCACGTAAAATTCGAAGACAAGAAAAATAATATCGATAAAAAAAAACATAAGCTTAAAGATCCTTTCATTTTGTTTTTGGTCGGAGTTTATTAATAAATGTTTACTATCATTGTTTGTTTCAAGATAATTATTTTAAGGACTGATTAGAGCTCTCTAAATTGCCTATCAGTAAATTATTCTTTGATATTTATTGTACAAATTGATATATTTTAGCGACTCGCTTCACGCCTATTCAAGGCTTTACAAAGGTGAGGAAAAGTCGAAGTCAAGGTTAACTTGGACGTCTTTGATGGGCGTATGCCTCGAAGAGACATCAATCGAATTTCGAAAAAAAACATTAGTATGTACATTGAATACCAAAGAATGAAACTTACAATTCAAAACAACTTCTTGTATGAATTCTGACTTATTAGTCAGACATTTAGTTGACTCTGATCCAAGTCTCTCTAGTCAAAAATCATTTAAGGGAATAACTCTTCGGGAAAGTTTAGTACAAGCAACAAACTAATAAATTTCGTTATTTTTAGGCTTTGAAGTGTCTTGTCTATGGTTGTTTTTAAATTAAATTAGAGCTTGGCAAGTTCGAGTTGTGACTCGAATCAATGATTCAAAAAAAAGTAAAAGTTAATAATCCAAAACCCAAATCAATTTCAGAAGAAATTGATGGTTTTCTACAAGAAGAAAATTTAACTAGTGGAAGTGTATAAAAAAAGAGTTGATTTTATTATTCTTATTTTGTGGATAAACTTCAACTGATTATGTCATTTTATTTTATGTGTTACTTTTCTTTTCTTGCGTATAAAAACTAGGAACTAAATATCGTTTAAGGAAAAACTTGCTGTTAATGTTCTTTATAAAAATGAATAGAAAATGAAAAAATAGCATGACTCACTCAGTCCTGAGTGAAATATTTTAATAGATAGTTTGCCAAAGAATTTTAAAGGAAAAGCTTTGATAAAAATCGAGAAACTTTTCGTTATTTAATTGACACAAGTTTTATTTGTACATAAACAAGCGACACTATTTCAACGTATCTTTATTTGTCCATGAATACAAACCAATGATATTTCTCAAGACATAGTTATCTTACCCATAAATTAAAATTTTGTTAAATTTCTACTGTTATACAAGTAATTATGTGTGAATCTCCACAATATTGGCAATCAACATCTTTCTGTAAGTTGTTTAAAAATTTTAAAAAAATTTTGTTTTTTTTTGAATATTTTATTTCTATTCATTAGATGATTGTACTGGTCGTGGTCGACCAAAAGGTTTTTGTGTAGAAGTTCCATCACCACGTATATCTAGTCCTAAATTAATTTCATGTGAAATATCAACAAGTGTACATTCATGTGAATCATATCCTGAACTTGTACCACCATCTGTTCCTTTATCAAGTGATGATGACGAAGAAAATGTAGAAAAATTTCCTGAAGAACAAAATCATACTTCGAAAATTTTAGCTAAAAATAATAAAGATATGAAAAATGTTAGTAGAAAAAAAGAACATCATAATTTATCAATAGTTTGTCCACCAGTTGAATTACCACTTAAACGTGATGATAAACAACAATTAACATTAGTTCTTTTACCATGTTTACAATTTCCTGAATCATATTGTTCACCAAGTGAAATCATTGTTGATTATTGGCGTCGATATCATACAATGCGTGTATCATTTTCTCAAAAAGAAATTGGATTTTTTTCAACTGCTGATCGTGCTGATCGAACACGATGTCGAGAAGATTATCGATATTTAGAAAAATTAATTTATCCACTTGAACAAAAAAAAGTTCATTTTGATCTTAATATTGGTGCTGAATATCTTGATGTAAAAGTGGGTATTTTTTATATTTGTTATAAACTATTTTCTATTAAGTTTAGGTTCTTTATTTTATTTTTATTAGGAACCACCAGCTTCACTTGATTCAATGATGTGGTGGATTCTTCGACATAAAAGTGAATTATTTATTAATAACAAGTAATGATCTTATATACACAATGTTACAAAAGTTCGAACGAAAAAAACAAACAAATGTGAATAGTTCCTCAGCAATTCAAAGAATTTAAATATTTTTTTTTCATAGTTTGATTACATATTCATTAAAGTTTTATTTAATATATTTCAGATAAAATATTTGCACCTAAAAGAAGTCAGAACTAAAAATGTTTTACTCATGATCAAATTCAAAATAAGTCAGCATTGTAAAACGGTAACTAGAAATTAAGTTTGAAAAAAACAAGCTAATTGAATATTTCATTGGCAACACATTTCGACGATTTTGTCAAACGAGCATTGTCGAAAATCAAGGACATCCTAAAGTTAGTTTCGGACCCGATAGTCTGAGAAATGCAGAGGGTACACTAATCACTAAACACAAAAACCGGAGAAGAAGTATCTCGTATCTTTTGGGGTGAGTGTCTAATGTCGATTAGAAAATTTCATTGAGAGTATCAAAGTATGGTTTGATCGGGCCCGGATCCAAAAGTTCTTGACCAGATGGGCTCTAGTTCTGGAAGACCATCGAGTAATTATTGAAGAAAAGGTCGAAGAAATTGATAATGCTTGTAAAAATGAACCAGGATCAAGTGTTCGATCTATTTCGTAGAATTGTTGAACAAATCGTATCTTGTATGGCTTTCATAAGAGATGTGCCGTCATAATTTGTTCTTTATGGTAATGAGCGAGTTTGTGAAATAGACCGAATAATTGATCCTGGCTCATTTTCACAAGCATCCTTAGCTTCATTGACTTTTTCTTCGATGATTGCTGTAGATCTTCCATAACGTCATTGATTTTCGAAGTATTGGTTTCACAAAATTGCTGGAATGTGTTTGTAGTGCAATGCTTAGTTGGCAGGTTTTAGTCGAATTCGACCATCAGTAAAACTATTTTAATTCTGACTTCTATAGACAAAGACACTAATCAAGCTGTAAAAAAAAAGATATTTAAATTCCTTCAATTCCCGAGGAACTATTGACATTCGGTTTTTTCCATTCGAACTTCTGATACACCCTGTATTTAGGTTCTTTATTAAATTATGATAAACTTTAGATTTACTTTCGATTTTTTATCATGGCGTGGAACATTACGTAAAATAATGTCATCATTATTTGATTCAGTTCTCGATTGGCGTATAGGAATTATACGTTGGAATGGTTGTCATTTTATGACAGTTTTTCATACAGAAACTGAATTAAAAATTGAAAATGAACAAACACCTATTGAAAAACGTATGCAATATTGGGGTCATAAATTTGAAGATTATGTTACATCAAATAATCCACCATTAATTCCATCACCAAAAAAAATGTTTTCTACAATGAATAAAGCAACAATTGGTCGTCATATACTTTTATATAGTTGTGAAATAGATGCATGTACATTAAATTCAACATATAATAAAGAAAAAAAACAAGGCACTTATGTTGAAGTTAAAATTGCTTATGCTAAACATTTATTAGATTTAAATACTGCTTCGTAAGTAGATTTCACAGACAATTAAAAAAAAAACTATGAAAAATTTTTGTGTGGATTTTTACTCTTAAATTTCTTCATATAATAACGAAGGAATAATAATGGTAGTTTTGGCGCAGTCCTTTATTTGTGTCGTCGAACAGATTCAATTCAACATTATTCTGTAGAATTGAATTCTGAAAGAAATCTCATCTATGCATTTTCACTAAAGAGTTAGTTTCTATAAAAATTGGCATTAGTAAAAAATTTACTATTTCATAAACAGCTTTGAAAAATTCACAAGTTTTAAAGTCTGTCATGCAAAAGTAAATAGCATGTTTTGTAGTTTTATATTTTGAATTTGATACGACTCAATTGGAATACAAAATTGACTAAGATAGTATTCTTAATAACCTAGGTATCTGATAAAATTTTGTTTAATATGATATTTGAATTTAAGAATCTATTAGTTGACTTCCTTTTACTAAATATTTTTCTTCTCTATTTTTTTATTTTTAGTTCTCGAAAATATGCAAAATGGTAAAGAAGAAATTTAAGTTATTATTAAATAGTACATAAGATATTTTAGGTGGCAACAATGTTTTTTAGCTGGTATTAATCATATGTTACTTGGTTTCCGAAATGATTATGGTATTGTTGAATGTTTACAACCACTTGGTGTAAAAGATATTGAAATACGAGCAGTAAATATTTGCATTCTATAAGATAATTAATAAAAATTATCTATCTTAGAAAACATGGAGTGCTAGTGCATTTATATCATTTCTTGATGAATTCTGTTCATTTGTTCGACGAACAATTACAAAAGATTGGTCATATGAAGATAGGTAAGGTGTTAACTATTTGAACTTCAAGTAAAATTTTATTTTTCATCTTTTTTACACATATTTTGATAGAGCATGAGCTATTGATTACAAAACTTGGAAATTGTCGTTATTTCTTGAAAACAAATTTCTTTCAAAATGTGCGAAATTTTCTGCTTCGCTCTGCTTGTCAGATACTACTTTTAGAGTCTGTGTCTATTGCAATCCTTGTAGGTCGTTTTTGTAAATCTATTTAGTATTTTTGGTTAAACGAGGAGGTTAAGTATTACATCGCGTTCGATTCATCATAACACCAGTCAGAAAATTACAGATGGCTTTTCTTTTTATTTTGTTTTCTTGTTGAGAAACTTGTGTACTATAGCGTTTTTAGCCGACATTCAATGATTTTCGAATTCAAATCAGGCTTTTGTCAGAAAAACATATACAAATTCGAAATCAGCACAAGAAAACTGAGTCACATGAAGTATCTTTCTAGTCAATTTGACAACAAAATTCATTTGAAAGATACTTTATGTGACTCAGGTTTTTTGTGCTGATTTCGGATTTGTATTTGTTTCTTGAAGTTTGAATTATCGGCACTTGAAACAATGTTTTTTTCCTTTGCATTAAATATAAATTTATTTTCTAGAAATGTATATCTATTCTATTATTCTCCAAAATTAAAAAAAATCAAATGGTGTATCTCAAATGACGAACAATATCAATTTCTTCCTGATTGGTTTATAAATGAATTTTCTTGAAAAAGAACTTTAGTCTGATAAAATTAAAAAGAATATTTTTGTAAATTTTCTACTCATGTGTTTTTCTTTTCGACTAATAATTTTTTTTTGATAATTAATCAATAAAATTTTGAATAAACAAAAGAAAAGAACTAAGCGCGTTACATTTTCTATTCTCAATGATATTCGTTCATCTCATATTTTGGTTATTTATAATTATTTTCATTTATATTTTAATTAAATATCACGAATATATAAATGCAATAATTATTTTTATTGGTGGATTATTTATTGAAAAACTTCATTTAACAAATGTTTTATTTAATAATTCAACATATCGTGTATTTATTAATTATTTCTATTGGCTTTTAAAAAGCAATTCTTTGGTTACAATTGTTGGTTTATTAATAGCTATTTCAACAATTTCAACACTTATGGCAATGTTTAAACAATGGATCAAAATTGGTGTACTTATAACAATATTGTATTGGCTTGGTAGTTAGGAAGAAAGAAAAAAAAAATAATCAAATGAGACAGAATCTCTTTTTCTTTCTCCATATTATTTTTTTTTCTTAATCAAGAAACAAAAAAAAAGGGTTGTTATGTGTTTTCATATTGTTCTTATATTATATTTATGATTGATTTGTATGTGTGTTGAAAGAATGTTACAAGAATACCATCGACAAACAACAATCAAACCATTTGCACCCATACTCAAAGGTAAACTACAATAAAGTTTGTTTTTTTTTTGTAAAAATCTTTTAATTAGATCGAAGCACAAAACGATGGGATAGTGATATTTCTATTCCAACAAATATATCACTTTTATCTGTTTCAAGTTCATCGAAAAGTATTCATGATGACAATGAGATCGATGATGATCAACATTCACGTGATAGTGATTCATCAAGTTCTAAAGAAAGTGTTTCTTCTCTACTTAATGAATCGGAAGAATATAAAGCAAAGCATGTTAACCTTGATCCATATATTTTTAATAAACATTTAAATGGAATACCATGTACTATTAGTAATTTAGTAGACGCTGATATTGATGAATCTGTTAATGAGTTATTTGATGAAAGTAAATCATCATATCGACAACAAAATGATGAATATAATCCACGTTCAATTCGTCCACCATCATTTTCTCAGTATATTAGACAAGTTCAAGAATCAAGAACAAAACCAAAACCAATTCAACGTCGATCAGCTCGTATTCCTGTTCGAACAACAAAAGCTGAACAATTAAAACTTGCACGACAACAATCAGCTAATGAAAATATGTCTAATTTACCTTATATACGTCCTTTTACAACTAAATCACAAATACGACCTTCGACAATGTCTTCAATAAATCGTACTTCACGTACACGAACTAATAGTAATAGTAGTCCTAGACAATCGGAATCTGCTCGATCATGTAAACTAGCAGTTGGTTCGAATGATCCTTTACAGCTCTCAGCAATGCTTGCTAAACAAATGCGTCAAGATATTCAGAGTAATAGAGGCAAGTATATTTTCTTTTTCATATGATTTCACATATCTTAGTATTATAAGTTATGAATGTTTTATTTAGGCTGCATATGTGACAGAAAGTATTTGTTGTCTTTTTAAAATTTATATTTAAGATGTCAAGGATATAATTGGTAATCATACATTAATTTGTCACAGTTGTCATATAGATTAACATAAGAATACATGAACTGATCAAATTATAAATTTAGAAAGTAATCAGTAGTAGTGTTAATAACCGTATCAAAATATATAATAGTGCGTTACGAACCTGCTGTAGATATAATGAATATGTACAACAGACTTATTTGCCAATAATTAGAATAATAATATTAATGTTAAATTAAGAGAAATGGAATACGAAAAAAATAATCGATTATCCTTCGAAAACAATTATAGTCTGCTAGAGATTTTTCACTTAACGTATCTTGTATTAGTATAATAAGACTAAAGAATACATGTAAGTTTCACATTTCAGCTTCAAAATGGCTGGCTACGTTCACAAGCTTTTTTGAACGAATTGATTTTTTGAATGACGGTTTGTATCAGAAGTATAATTGGTGTCTATACTATATCCAAACAATATTTTGCTCGTAAATGTTAAGTTATAGTAGAATTGGACATATAACAATCTTGAGGTAGTCAACTTTTGTTGGAGGAAATTTTTTAAACTGGATTTTTTTTCAAAGTTGTTCTAAAAAATCCTGAGTCTATATAAATGAAAAGAGGAGAACACGAGCTACATTTTGGTAATTAAAACTTTTTAAAAAGTAAATTATCTATAATGTAATGTGCGTATTTTATAACAAACAAGACTCTCTATAAAAAAATCGTCTAAAGAACGTTGTCAAGTATTGTATTGATATCAATCGCAAAAAATCTTAATATATTCAAGACAAATTCTTTTAGAACTTTTATTTATATTATAAACTCATAGTTTCAGCTAAATATGAACTTGAATGAAAGATACTCATTGATAATCATCTCTTTGAATAAATAAGATAGATATTCATGAACTATAAAATTATTTTTATTAAAATATCATTATTAAAAATTTGTTTTTTTTTTCTTCTAGTTCCAGCTTATTCTAAACCATTAAGTAGTGCATTACTCCGTGAACAACCTCATCCACCACTTAATCAACAATATAAAATGAAACGTATTCATAATTGGCTTAAAAAAACTGCTCCATCAGAATATCTTGAATATAATGAATATGCATCAAATGAAAGTGCACGTGGAACAAATTTCAATGATAAACTTGATGGTGAATATGATTTACTTTCTGATGAAAAACGAGGAAATAATATCGAAAGAACATATAATGAAGCTCATCGTGTATTACCATTATTTAATTCTGAAATTTATCGACAAATGCAACAACGTAATTTATTATTAACCCGTATTGAATTAGACTTATACGTTATTTGACTTCAAAGCTATACCAAATTGATTTTTTTCATATAGAAAAGATATATAAGCGGTAGACTAAAACTAAAAATATTCTTGTTCACACACACAATAGTTGGAAAAGCTGAATCAAAAAAACACCCTTCAAAAAAAAAGCTAAAACCAAAATGTCTCCTTGAAAAAAGAAGTATCTTTAGATTTTATTGTAATTCAACACGTTTTCGTATTGGTGTTGGACTTGTAGCACGTGCCATAGTTCGGCTAACTGTTTGCATTGTTTGAGCCATTTGTGATATATCATCCCAGCGTTGAGATTGTATTAAATCTTCAAGTGATTTAAGACGATCAATTTCCTTAACACGATCTTCAAGTTCTTGAATTTCTATTCGTAAACTATTTGCTATATCTTCCTCCTGAGCAAGCTAAATATTTTCAAAAAAAAAAAAACAATATTTAAGTAAATAAGAAAATTTTTCTAGTAAAAGGAAAAATTTATTAGCGTAATCACTGTGGGTTTAAAATTTGAAACATAATGTAACTTCTGTTGATATTCATAGGAAGATTGTTTTATTCTATCTATTTTAGGATACATTTCTTCATCATCTGTTTACTTAATCCTTCAGAAATACAATAAGGACATCGAAGAGAAAGCAGCAAAGACTTCAAGATTGAAGTCTCATGAAATCTTAAGAAGTCTTTGAGCTCTAGCTTTTAATATATGTCGAAGCAAGGTCTACGAAAGATGCACACGAGAGAATGAAATGCATGTTTACATCCAGAAACACAATAAAAATATAAAGAGGGTGTGGATGCAGGCTATAGCTCATTGGGTCTAGGTACAGAAATTCTTGGATCCGATGGGCTCTAGTGCAGCTGAAACAATGACCCACACCTATACTATGAAGCACCTTCATGTCAATCAAAGTATAAATATGAATCTTTTTAATCTGTGCGCAACTTCCAGGATCCTGTTGAAGTCCCATGATGTCTACTGTTTCCTCCTCGAAGGAAGTAGTTTATATATAATAATGAGACGTTATTGATATACATTCTATGGCCATATATCAACAGCGTATTGTCACAATCTGTGATGTACATAGCGAGACATTGCTAAAATGTCTATCATGTCTGTGATGAGTCGTTTCTTACGTGTTTATAATGGTCTGTGAGAGGTTGCAAATTTCTACCCTATGTATCTCAACACTCCTTTTAGTTGGTTTTATTACAAAAAATAAAATAAAATAAAATAAAATTTTACTTGTTGTTGTAATGTACTAATATGACTTGCTAAATGATCTTTGTCACGTTGAAGAGCATTTATTTCATCTTGTAAACGTACATTACGTAATTCATATTCATTTAATTCACGTTTAGCAGTTGATGCATTTTGAATTTCAATATTTAATTGTCTTTGTAATTGTTTATGCTAGAAATGTAAAAAAAGTAGATTTCTTAATAAATATTATTATTATTATTATTCATACTTGTCCATCAAGATCTTTATTTCTCATTGCTTCTGTATCCAATTTATTTTGAATACTTTCAACTATACTATGAAAACTCTGTTCTTTTTTCCGTAAAGCAGCTATATCTCTATCTTTTAATTGTAATGCATCAGTACGTTCTCGTAATGTATGACGAAGCTAAAAAGAAAAAATTCAATATTAATTAATAAGAAATATTTTTCAATGTTTTACTTGTTCTAAGTCTCTTTCAAATTGTTTGGTTAAATTTTCTAATCGTGATACTTCTTTCATTAAAGCACTTTTTTCATCAGCTAACTAGAAAATAAATAAATAGCTCATATGAAAAAAAAACTGACAAGAGGAAAAAATTTTTATTTACTTTATTACGAAGAAATTGAGCTTCATTATAACGAGCATCATGTGATTTAAGTTCTTGTCGAAGAGTATTAAGTTCTTTCTAAAATAAAGAGAAAAAATAATCTAAATTAGATAATACAAAAATTGTAAGATATAAACCTCTAATTGGGCAGCATGATCCTGTAAACGATCTTTTTCTCGACTAGTTAATTGATAATCATTAAGGCTACGTTGTAAATTATTTGATTCGAGTTTTAAACGATGAAGTTCATCAGTTAAATCTTTATTTTGATTTAATTGTTGTTCAAGCTTAAAAGTAATAATTTAGAGATAAAGATTTTCAAATATTAAGAAAAAAAAACAAACCTGTTGTTCAAGTACACGAATTTTTGTTTGAGAATTTTTTAATTCATCAGATGAAGCACGTGATCGATCACGAATTTGTCGTAATTCTTGATCACGCAACATTTTTTCTTGTTCAAATGTTTCTCTTGCTCGTCGTAACATATCTAATTCTTCAAGTAAATTTTGTTTTTCAATATCGAATTTTTCTAAGATGAAGAAATAATAAAAAAAAAAAAAGTTAACTATTAATTAAAGATATATGATTTATTCTTACGACGAAGTTCATCTAATGCTATTGTTAAACCATATTTTTCACTTTCTAATTGATCAAATTGAGATGATGTTTCAACAAGACTTCGTTGTAACTTAGAACGTTCTTGTTCTATTTGATGTACACGATCATCTTTTAATGATCGATCTAGTATTATTGAATTCTTATTTAATTGATCACGCGTGCACTGATAGTTAAGGAAAAATAAAAACATTTCTTATTTCCTAACAATGAAAAAAAATCAAGCAAAAAAAAGAAATTTAATTAAAAAAGGATATAGATAGTGGCATTCTGTTTCCAAATAGTAGATTTGTTCTTGTAATTGTTTAATATATTCTGTTTCAAGATTTTGTGCCGATGAATTTATTAATCGTTGTTTTGTAGGACTTGTTCGACTAATAAGAGACAAAATAAACAAATTGTGTAAAATACGCTTTATTGTACATATCTTGTATCAATCAATGACAAATCCTTCAGTGATCGAGACTATTATCATTTTCATTAACATTCAATGCCTCATATCTCTTATATTTTGTTTAAAAAAAAATTAAAATAAAAAATCGACGAACAATATTAAAACGTAATAAAAGAATCAAGAAGACACATAAATCATGTCAAAAAGGGACGTTACAATTTTTTTTTCAAACAATGATATATTGATTATTTTAATAAATTATCTTTGTATGACCATGGTTCACCTTGTATAGATATAACTTTGATCAATGGACAAACAATCAATCCTTGAAATATTTAATTGCATACTTTGCCTTTCGTTCATTTTTTTTATTTTATTTATAATGTACGAGGACGGACAGTTTACATAAAGAGTCTTCGTCTTCTTCTTCATATATGTTCACTAAAATGAAATCATTCATGTATTGTCAAATCGAACAGACACACTATCAATACAAGTGCGAACACATTCAACATAGGGTCACGCTTGGCCAGTTTTCTTTCTTATCTTTTCTTTCACATCGATCTCAATACTGATCAGTTGTACTTGTTTGGTTCTTTTCAATCAAACGTTCACTCTTTTACATAAAATGGGTACAATACAAACAACTCATAGTCATCATAAACGTTATCGAGCACCATCAACAACAAAATCAGTTGATAATACAAAATATCGATGTGTTAATCGTTTTCGTACAACAATGCGTAGTATAACACATCGAGCATTATCTTCTCGACATTATCATAATTCTGTTTCATCATCAAATAATTCAACTTTAAATAATAGTTCATTTACATCACCAAATACAATAACAACAATTAATTCACATATGGATACAGATCCACATTTAAGTGATTTTGATTATCGAAAATTATCAACATTAACTGGTTTATCAGAATCAAAAATAAATGAATTACATCGAGAATTTTTAATTCTTTCACATAATGGTCAGTTATCTTATGAACGATATAAAGCATTACTTGAAACTGTACCTATTCAACGTACATCAATACAACTTGAAAAATTAACACGACAAACATTTACATTATTTGATAAAGATGGAAATAATTATTTAGATTTTGCTGAATTTATAGCTGCTTATATAACTATGGAAAAGAATGAACTTAGTCTAAATGATAAAACAATATTACGTAAAGAATCAACAGTACGTCCAACAATAACATCTCTCACACGACAAGCAACAACATATTGTTCTCCATATAGAACTCTAAATAAAACATCATATCAAACAAAATATTTTCCAAATAATTATACATCCTATCATCCTCAATCATTAGAACAATATGTCTACATTTCTCCACAATATACAATCAGACAAAATGAAAGAACATAAAATATTTAATTGTTTGTTTTTTTTTCTTTACTTGAAAGCTTACCCAAGAGTACTTTGTTTTCCACCGGTCGATCGAAGTGAAATTGGTTTTGTTCGATTCCATTTTTGAGAACTTGTCAATGGTGCCGAACATACTGAACATCTTTCCATCATTAATGTCGACATCTTACAAAAGAAACACGGAAAAATTTTCGAATAATTTAATTCTTTTTTTTTCTCGGATATTTCAATAAGTCAAATAAATTATAAATTAATATAGACATTCATTGCTAAAATGTTTTGTTTTTAGTTCTCCTTGACAATCCTCATTGCAGTACACTAAAAAAAACTCAGAGCATGAGAAGAATGTCGCTATAAGTCTCTAGTAATTTATATTTGGTTGTATTTTTCAACCGATAAGAAAAAAGGACGTCATATGATATGAGAGATGTGTGAATATGACAAGTTGTATTTTATTTTTTTTCAAACGTCGTGCGCAATTACTGTAATTCTATCCTTTCGTTTGACATAAAGAGCAAAACATGACACAATCATCTGAATCTTTTGGTAAATGATTAGTAAATGCAAACAATTTAGAACTTTTGTTTTTATTTAGACTATTTATTTAAATTTCTAATTATTGGTAGTGCATCGACGGGCAAATCTTGTATATTGCACCAATTTCTTGAAAATAAATGTAAAATATTTTTTTAAAAATATTTGTATTAAAATAATTTATTTGTTTTTTTGATAATTGATTAATTATAGTTAAAAATGATAGTACACATACAATTGGTGCTGAATTTGGTTCAAAAGTACTTACGGTTGGTCAAAAAAATGTGAAACTTCAAATTTGGGATGTATGTTGATTATTATTGTCTTTTTTTTTTAAAGGAATTGGCGCTGACACTCTCTGCCCTAGGTTTTTTTTCTTGTAACAATTTTTTTTTGTTGAAAGTGGCGATCCTTCTTTCGTATTACGATGAAACTATCCCAACTGACAGTCATTGTTTGAATTTATATTGGACCTACAGGTAGATCTTAGCGAGACTAGTAAAAGTCCCCATCGGCCTTTGTCACTGGGTTATGATTCATTTACTGGTTTTTCGATTCATTTGTAAAGTACGTATAATACAAATTTGAATGGAATTTTTATTTCGATTCAATCACTATTTGGCTGAAAAAAGCGTAAAAAATTCGAATGAATAAAAATGTAGTATTTGTAATCAAGGACTTGCTTTTTTTTTACAGAAAATATCGAATTTCGACTACACTTTTTTTTTTCTTTAAATTTTTTGAAAACATAATATTCTGAATCGGCATCGAAACTTGTATAGAAGAATGTTATATGATTAGATTTACAGTTAATCAGTTTAAAAATATCTCGACTAATCTAAAAAGTTCCGACACGTCTCACAGCACGTATTTGTAAATATTTTTATAAGCCTATCTAGTTTTTTTTAATTTTGTTTTATTGTTGAGAAAATCGAATTTTTTTTATTCAGTGGCAAAATCAGATAGAAAAGTGTCGAATGCGTTTGTATTTAGAAGTTTTTATGGTCATAGTTTAGTTGTAAACCAAAAGCCACAGCATATTTAGAATCAACATCAAGAACTGCATCTGATCGCATATGTTTTAAGAATTTTTTTTTTCTTCTACGAAAACCCAAACCTTTTGGGGAGTAGAGGCAAAATTTTAACAAAATAAATCTGAGGGACACCATAGGTGTATTCTTCATTGGAAACAGTTTTTACTGAAATATATGTCATTCAATGTCGTTTTTGACATTGGTTCCGAATATGCTATGGACTTTAGTTTACAATTGAGCTTTGGCAATAAAAATCCCTGAAGACGAACGTATTTGTCACTTTTTTATCTGATTTTATCACAGAATAAGGAAAAAATTCAATTTTCTCAACAATAAAACAAAACTAAATGAGTAATTTTGTAGCTCACGAACTAGAGATTCTAATGAGATAAAATACTTCTATCTCTTATTAAAAAGAGTTAGATAGGTTTACAAAGATATTCACAAATACGTGCTATGAGGTATGTTGGAGCGATTTATATTAGTCGAGATATTGTTAAACTGATTAACTGTAAATCTAATCAAATAATATTTTTCTATTCAGATTCTTTTGCTGAATTAGAATAAAATGTTTTCAAAAAGTTAGAGAAAACAACGTAATTGAAATTTGATAATTGCTGTAAAAAAAACGAAATCATATTTCCCAATGCTACATTTTCAGTCGATCGAGTTTTTACGTTTTTTTTTCAATTAAACAGTGGTTAAATCAAAATACAAACGTGCATCCTATATGGTTTTCCAAAAAAAAAAACAGATGGCAGAATTTCGATCTAAAATTTAGCCTATAGATAGATCGAATAACTCTTAGGAATATCCTAAAATATTCAGCCGAAAAAAAAAATGTTCATTCGTCAAGATATTGAATTTCCAACAATAGCACTTGGCCATAGATGTATTGCAAAAATCAAGTTCACTTCAAAAATTTAATAACTGAACGAAGGAAAGTTCTTTTCGACTGAATCTTTCAAAATATTCTAAGAGTCATTAGAGCTATCTATAGACAAAATTTTGAATCAAAACTCCAATATTCGGTTTTCCAGAGAGTATCTAAAAACGAGTCAAAAATCCAATAAATCAGTCATAACTCGGCACCAAAGGTCAATGAGGACTGATCCTTTTAAGCTTTTACTATTGTCACTGTGACTTATCTATGAGTGCAATATGACGTTAAACATCAACTGTCAATTGGGGTATTTCACTTGTTTCGCAAAAAAAATCAATACTTTAGAAAAAGAATAACTTTCAAGAAATATTGATCTCCTTCAAAATAATTTCTATTAATTAATGAAACTGATTCTGTTCTAAACATAATGATTTTGTTCACTAACACTGAAAAGTTGAATGTGAGTTTGTATTATCTCATATCATCACTCTACTCACAATCAAAAACAAAAGAAAAACTAAAGTGAAGGGGAGCGGGGGAGGGAGGGGGAATAAGGTGTACGATTCATGAAAAATCACCATTTCTTTTTTATTTAGACTGCTGGACAAGAAAGATTTCGATCAGTAACACGTAGTTATTATCGTGGTGCATCCGGTGCTTTACTTGTTTATGATATTTCAAAGTGAAAACCAAAAAAAAAATGTTTTATTTTTTTTCTTTAAAATGAATTTAATTTTAGTCGAGAAAGTTACAATGCAATAACAAATTGGTTATCAGATGTTCGTACATTAGCTAGTCCAAATATTGTAATAATTCTATGTGGAAATAAAAAAGATTTAGAAGAACAACGTCAGGTAACATTTCTTGAAGCTAGTCGATTTGCACAAGAACATGGTAAAAATATTTTCCTTTGAAAACCAAAAAAAAAAACAAAAAGTTTTTGTATAAAAATTTTATTAAAGATTTAATGTTTCTGGAAACATCTGCATTAACAAATGAAAATATAACTGAAAGTTTTCATCAATGTGCTCGTATTATTCTCACAAAAATTGAATCAGGTTATTTAATTATATTTATTATTGATATGAATAAATTTCAAATTTAATTCTTTAGGTAGTATTGATCCATTTCGGATGTATTCAGGCATTCAATGTAATCGTACAGTTGCTGCTCAGCAAAATGAAAATTCGCCTAATAATATATCACGAAAATCATTACGAAATTGTGCATCATGTCAAACATAATTTTATTCATATCTATAAGATATACATTCTATTTATTAATTTATTTTTTTGTTGATTCACTTTTTTTCCGAGTATATAGGACAGAAAACATTCCAAAATATTGCAAAAAAAAAATCCATTACGAATTATTATTGTTTAGTGTTGCTATTTTAGCTATCGCTATCGCTAATATTATTGCTGCTACTGCTGCTTTTATTTTTAATTTGTATGAGGTTATAAAGTACAGCATCATAAATATAAATGATATATATATATTATGATTAATGATTCTTGCTGTTTATTAATTGTGTGGAAAGTATGATTAAGGTGTATGTAGTATTTTGATAATTAATGTTCGTTCGTCTATGTACAAGTCATGCGTCGAACTATGAAATGAATGTGAAGCAGAGATGTCTGTCGCAACTAAAAAACTCACGCCGCGTTCCTAAAGGAGACAAGACTACCACGATGCAGTGAATTTTATTTAAAAAATTGCCGCTGATGCGATGGTTTTCGGGAAATTCTTTGAAAATCTCTTTCGTTACTGCAATAAATTAGCACTGCTTCATCGATTCCTTCAAATTCATGACCATTCAAACCGTTGGACTTGTAGGCACTCAAATCGGATGCAAATTCATGCAATTTTACAATCTTCCGAAAAAAAGAAGTTGCTGCTGTCGCTTAAAAGAAAAATGTCGCTATGGACACAGCTGATGTGCAATTATTTTGAATGTAGTAGATGAAATCGTCAATGTGTTTTTTTTGTTTTCATTACAAAAGATCATAAACTAACGACATCTATACATTAAAGAAAAAGATTATAGTTGAATTAAAATAAATTTTATGTTTTTTAGTTTAATTAGAAAGAGAAAAAATACACATATTAATAAAATTTTGATTGGAATTATTTGGTTTCTAAGCAAACAGTTTCCTTGGTGATAGAGTAATGACAGCTATCTGTTGAAGTGTGAGTTTATTCTTTCTTAGATACATTCTGATTGATAACTAAACAAGTTGTTACAAATGGTATGTTATGAGACAATAGCATGTGAAGAGAACATTTTTTTACATCATTATCTAATATTTCTTTTGTATTCTTAGTCGACCGATGAACGATATTGTTTCATAGGCGAATGGTACGATTCACAAGCATCAATGACTCGCACTTATCAAGTGCTTTTTTATCCATCGGATAATAGTATTGAAATGGTGAATAGAATTCATTGTTTTTTTTGGGATATTCTTCTATATATTCATATATGGTTTGTTTATTTAGTTTGACGTTAAAACTCGTCGAACATTTCTTAAACGTACTAAAAATGAAGCAGCAAAATTAACTGATTTTTTTATTGGCAATACAATAAATATATTTTCTCGTTCAATAAAAATTGTTGATTTTGGTGATGCATTTACTGCTCGATGTATTGGTAGAAATCAAGAAAGGTTAAAAACAAAAGACTATTGATCTTTTCATTATTTTTCTTTATTTAGAACATTAGCAATTATAAAACCAGATGCCATACGTAATTTAGGTGATATAGTAAGTACTATTTATGAAAATGGTTTTACAATTGCACGAATGCGAATGATTAAATTATCACAAAATGAAATTATGTATTTTTATGGAGAACATAAAGCAAAAGATTTCTTTCCGTATGTTTTCTAACAGTTATATATTATCATATTTAATAATACGATGACATATATTTTTTTTAGACGATTAGTCGAATTTATGATAAGTGGACCAATTGTTGCTATTGAACTTGTTGGATCTGATGCAATTAATCGTTGGAGAAGTATAATTGGACCAACTGATTCACAAAAAGCAAAAGAACAAGGTTCACATTTACTTCGAGCACGATTTGGCACAGGTTTTGAACTTATGAATAAGTTGATTTATTAAATAAATTAATTGTTTAGATGGAACAAGAAATGCTTTACATGGTTCAGATTCAGCAACAAGTGCTCAACGAGAAATTTCATTTTTTTTTGGTTCAAAATATGGTACTAATACAGCTTGTTATAATGATACAACATGTTGTCTTATTAAACCACATGCAGTTGCTGAAGGTAAACGAGATTAAATTAATAAGTATTGATTTTTGATTTTTCACGACTTGAATTTTGTTTCTTACAGGAAAAGCTGGACAAATTATTAATGCTATTCTTATTGCTGGTTTTCAAATTTCTGCTATTGGCACTGTAAGTCAATTATATCTAGAAAATTATTTATGTATATATTTTTTTTGTTCCTTTTTTCTTTCAGTACAGTTTAGATAAAGTTAATGCCGAAGAATTTCTCGAAGTTTATAAAGGTGTTGTTCATGAATATCCTGTAAGTAATTCTTTTCTTACGATCCAACTGTTGAACATCATTCGACTTCATATTTTGGATATGAATATGTCTCGATAAAACTAAGATAAAGACCTATGACCATTTAGGTTAAATTTTTATTGAGAGCTAAGAATTTCGACCTGAAATATTGCCTATAGACTCATTTAATAGTCATTAGAGTGTTGAAAGTTTCAATGAAAAAGAACATATCTTTCTCGGTATATTCGATATTCCCAAAAAACAGCAGTTTACGATAGGAGGACATAATCATTGAGTCTATTTGGAAATCGAATATATTGAGAAAGACATGCTTGTTTTTGTTGAAAATTTTACGTGAAAATCCTTTGTTTTGGGTTTTTTTGATAATGTCTTGCTCTCAGTAAAAATTTCATTTAAACCGTCATAATTCTTTATTAATACGCAATGAATCCGAATTCTTTTAAGCTTGTCTTACGAAGGAAGTCCTCTAACTGTTTTTGAGTTGAGACTATGTGCATTATGTAGATCTAAAAGAGCTTTGAGTACTCTGAGAAGAGTTCATGTTCTGAGCTTATTACTGTGAAAATCCTGCACTTGGATGGTATTTTTTTTTACATGAATGGCATGGTAACAGAAAAACTGATCTTCGACTTGAAACTTTGCATAGAGACAAGCCTTAACGAAAATAGTTTACTGTAAAAATTTTAGATGTTTTGAATTGCTTCTATCCTTGAAATAAGAACATTAAATCTGCTGGTTTATATGTCTATGATGTAAAAGATACACTATCGTCCATAGTTATAAAAATTATTCTCGTTAAGGTCTGTCTTTATGCAACGTTTCAAGTCGAAAATCAGTTTTTCTGTTATCACGGCATCCATTTAAAAAATATCGTTAAAGTGCAACATCTCCGTAGCAATAAGCTAATATCAAAAACTCTTTTTAAGGTATTCATCATTTATCTGGATCTACATAATACACATAGTCTCAACATAAAAGCGATTGAACAGTTGGAAGACTTCACTCGTTAGTCTCACCGAGATCTGCTTGTAATCATAATATGAAGTCGAATGGTATCCGATAGTTATATATGTTCCGTCGTTAGTGAGATCTTAAATATTTCTGTTTTTTATTAGAAAATGGTTGAAGAATTAATGTCAGGTGCATGTATTGTTCTTGAAGTTCGTTCTCAAAATGCTCAAGCAGTTTTTCGAGATTTTTGTGGTCCAGCTGATCCAGTATGTTAATAATGTAATATCTATTTTTGACTTAGTCATTTTTTGTTCAAGGAAATCGCTCGTCATATTCGTCCGAGAACATTGAGAGCTCTATATGGCAAAGATAAAGTGAAAAATGCTGTTCATTGTACAGATTTAGCTGAAGATGCAACATTAGAAGTAATTAAATATTTCGAAGTTCTTTGTTTTCTATTCTAAATTTATCTTATTTTCAGGTTGAATATTTCTTCCGAATTTTGGACAATTAACAGATGCAAATCTTTTTTTTTAAATTTTAGATTCCTTTTCTTTGATTATTTGCGAATAAAAAAATAAAACAAATAATTCTATCACATTTTGAATAGTTTATTTTTTTCATAAAAAATTTATACAATGAAATTCAAATGAAGTAAAATAAGAAACTTTTATTTATGTTAAATATTGATTAATCATTTGTAACTAAAAAAGAAACAAAACAACATGCTTCAATAAATAAAAATTGTATGAAAATATCACTTACTGGGTGGTAATATTCTTCGTCGATCACGAGGTATTTGATGTTGATGCATGATATCAGATGATATCGAAATTGGTTGAGATATTGATGAATAAGAAATTTGTTCATAGTTTGATGATTGTACTTGTTGTTGACTTTGTTGAGCTTCTTGATGATTTGAAAGGTTATACGATGTGGATGTAATTTGTGGTATTGTTGGTCGAATAATGTCATCATGATTTGATGATTGTTTTTGTTTTCGGTGTGTAAATAGTGATGATAATCGTTGTCGACGATCAGTAGGTTTAGATTGAGGTAATGATTTTTGGATGATTTGTTCATTAGAAGATGTTCGAACTTCCAGAGGAGATTCGAATTCTAAAAAGTACTTATATTTATATCAAAATACTTTTTGAAATGATAATGTTTTTTTTTCAAACAGCAATATTTATATGAACTCTTGACATACCTTTTGGTTGAATCTTAGTATTCCCAAAAGTTTCGATACCTAGAGTTAATCATCATTCTATGTATGTGTTATATTGTGATTAAAGACTCTTTATAGAGAACTAAATTAAGGCAGTTTTTTATATGCGTTGCTTACCGAATTTTGGATTAGAATTGCATTTCCATAAAATAAAACCAATCATTCCTCCTAATAATAGAACACCAAGGATCGAACTAATGACAATCAATGCAATTTTCCATCCAGCAAGAGATTCTATTCATAATTTTCCAAGAAAAGAAATTTAAGAATTAAACAAATCACTCTTTATTCATACCTGATTTATTTGTCGGTGTAGTCGTACTTGCTAAAAATAAAAAAACAAACAATTATGTTTAATTGTTATCGGTTTTTGTTTTCAGAAATTCTTTCGCAAGTTATAGCAAGAAGTCAAATGGCATTTCTTTTTGTAAGCAAAATAAAAGATAATTCTTGATTAGCGTTACTATCTCATCGTCTGGTCCAAAAAATTTTTTGGCTTTCATTTCTAAAGATATATTGCTGTAAAAGTCAGAACTGTGCTAAGCTGTACAAACCCTGAAAAACTTAGTTTCGAAAACTTCTATCTTGAAAAAAAAAGCTTATGGTTTCTTTAGGTGCCAATCTCGTGAGTTTATCTTGTTTATTAATTCTACGAATATTTCTTAGAAACAACTCTTTATATTCATATTTGATGCGCAATAAATGATGATCTGTAATAATTCAAAATGAGCAAAAGAGAAAAAAGATATGTGAAACAAATAGAATTTTGCTTTGTTTTGGTCAAATTTCTTTTTATGAGTACTATGATCAAATTAGAGTATCCATTTTCTTCAAAATGCTGTTCCTACAAAATTCAACAGTCTTTACACAATTAATACCATTGAAAAGAGCACGTTTTTTTGACGGTACTTTCAGTATTTGGCTTCTCCTACGTTCGAGAAACAATATTTTTGAAAGAAAAATAGAAACACACACCCCGATTCGATCCTAGTTGTCATCGAAACAAATTGCAATTCGAAAAAAATGAAATATAGTTTTGCTGGGAAGAAAACTTTCGATCTTTGCGATTCATACATCTTTCTGAAAGAAGCATCTAGAAGTTTTGAGTCTGTGACACTTTTTGCTCTGCTTAGCGAGATCTATCTGCTTTGAAGATTTCATCATTTTTTATCGAGCCGTTTCCGAGAAACATCAGAAAGGTTAAGACCCTTAAACAGATAAACAGAATAGTTTACTATATTTTGTTTTAACTGTCATCATTTTGCATGCCTTTTTTCATCGATTAGAAGACCTATCAAATTAAATTTAAACAACAGAGTGAACGATTATAGCAATTATCGAAGATACATTTAATAACTAAACCGCAATTTATAATTTTAAGTTGCGATATTATAATTTATTTAGACGTAAGTGAAAAAGAGTTTGAAATTTTCTTACTTCATGATCAGGAATGATATAAGATTTTGAAAAAGACACAGTTTATTGAAACTTATTCTAATTCCGTCAAATTAAACTATGCTTTCTTACTAAGCGCTACATATCTGTCGTCTTTTTCGAACATCTGGTTGTATGTTGGGATCCTGAGTCAAATCAGAAACAAATCGAAGATGAAGTGCGACTTCGATTAAATCCTTTTCTTGAGTCAAAAAAAAATGATTTCACAATTTCAAGCTAAAAACTTGAAATCTAGTCATTAAGAATATCACCGTCTATTATCGTAGCATGTTAAACTCTTTACAAAATTAAGTTGAAAAGTAACTCAATCGAGAAGAAGATAGAAATAAACTATTATTGAATTATATCATTGTAACAAATTGCCTTGCGAACTCTAATCTTAGTACGATAAAAAAACACATAAGACAGGTAAAGCAGATGTACAAAATAAAAAATAAAACTATAGTATCATTTTTCGTAATCAATAGAAAACAATACCAACAAACATTGATTGCAATTCCCTCGACATTTTCGAGTAGAAGAATTAGGAGAAGCTAAGAATATTGTTAAAAAATATTAAAATGATGAAATCTAAAAAGGCAAAATTTTTCTGTTAAAAGCAGAAGAGGTGGCAACACTATTTTTGGCTAACATGTATCGTACTAATCGAAGAGTTAGTAGTATTTGGTAATTCTGAAGAAACAATAAATGGAATAATGATTCTATACAAATATGTAGAGGATATACTTGATGACACTGATGAATATATACTATCATTGTAGTTGGTCATACCTTCTGGATTTGTAACTTCACTTGTATCTGAGTGAGTAATTGTAAGTTCCGAAGGTGATGAATTCATGGTAGTAGGTTCGATACTGGTTACTACTGAAATGATGCTGTGTTAGGTCATATTTTTTGGTAAAAGAAAACAATATGTTTGTTTTTCTTCTTATGACATCAAAAAAATATTTGATGTATCACTTAACAATCTTACGGGACCTCCTTTTCAGAGTTTCTCAGAAATGGACTGATGAAAAATGATAAAACTTTCAAAGTAGATAGATCTTGATAAGTAGAGCAAAACTTGTCATAGACTCAAAATTCCCTGATGCTTCTTTTAGGAAGATATACGAGTGGTAAAGACCGAAACGTTTCTTTCCGCAAAATTCTATATATCACTTTTTGGAGTTGCAATTTGTTTTGATGGCAACTAGGATCAAATGTGGGTGCGTATTTTTGTTTTTCTTTCAAAAAAAATATTGTTGTTAGAGTTCAGAAGAAGCAAACTAGTGGTAGCACCGTCAAAAAACGTGTTTTTTTCAAGGGTATCAATTTTTTAAAGGCTGCCGAATTTCGTAGGAACAACTTTTTGAAGAAAAGAAAAAACCACACATCCTCATTTGACCAAAGTACTCATGAAAAAATTTGAACCTTTCAACGTTTAAAGACAATTTTTGGATCTCAAAATGTACTCAGTAGATAGACATCACTTCAGACTATACAATGATGAAAAAAAACCAAAAATTTTGTGTCACGAAAAGGAAGGGGAGGGTACCCTTAAGGATATCTCTTACCCTCATATGTACATGGCTGAATGTCAATATTAAACCGGTATTTTGTATAGATAATGTCATACACAATTGACAGATTAACAAAACTCGAATTCGATAAGTCTTCTAGTGTGAACATAGCATTGTTCAAATCATAGAACGTATAGCATCGATCTTTGGCATCGGTTGTATTCAGACAGTACAAAATATTGCGTACACATTGCACATTAGTATTGTGCTGTATTAAAATTGTGCAATTGTCAGGTGTGCCAAGTGTTGTTACCATCGGTTCTTTGATTAATGATACGTCTGAAAAGAAAATAGTGACATTCTAATAAATCATGAATATAGAAATAATAAATCTATTGTAATTGTGCACTTTTTAAAATCTCACGAGGGAACATTTCCAAGTGGATGATCATTTTTGCCTAAGACTACTGTCATTCAATTGGTCATGGTGAGTAGGAAAGAAGTCTGATTTGGTTTGGTTTTTCGATCTGCACTTGTCAAGTTACGGACGTTGTACTCAATATTTGCCGATGAGCGTAGCATCGGTAAAACTCTCGATGATCGGATTTCTGGCTAAAATGTTATCCACAGATAGGTCTCATAGTCACTGGAAATATTTCAAAGTATGAGTTAGAACAAACATATCCTTGATAAGATATTTACATTTTAAAGAAATGCTTTTCTTGAATTGTACTTCCAAAGAAAGATGTTTCTGTGAGAAGTTGATATCTCTATATAGATATGTTTGCTCTAGCTCAAAATTTAAGCTGTTTCTAATAACTATAAGATCTATGTATGGACAACACTTTAGATCAAAATTCGATGATCTCGGTTTCAAGCGATTCTGTACTAATAGAGTAAAATTTGAGTAAAACCCCATAACTCAACAAGCAACGATCGGAAAATCAAACCAAAACAGATTCTTTTTGCTACTCATCATGATCAATCGAATGGCAACAGTGTCAAGCGAAAATCGATTGAATAGTTGAGAATGTTCTTTCACCAATAATTTTCGATGAGATTAAAAACATTGTGCCCGATAACTTTCCCGATGTTAGAAAGTTACTAAAATTTTTCTATAGGATAGGAATTATCGAAAATGTTTTCTTGTTCGAAGAAAAAAAGCTTTGTGTTTTACCTTTGCAATATTCAACAATGTAAATTAAAGTACTGCCGACCTTTTCCGCATGTGGAAATTATACACATGATATCATTATCATGAATATAGCTTTTTTGATTATCACTTTGATGAGTATCGAGAAATTTTATAAGATAAATACACATGTGGAGATATATCTCTTTAGTTGAAGTACGGACTTGTTTTCTTTTGGTTCAATTCTAATTGTTAGAAAAGTTATGTCCGTGCATTTATTAAATAGTTACTTCTCTCCATCCTAACCCACACTCACACTCATGTAAGCAAGTGGCATGGTGACTAATTGTCCGTGAGCAACTGCTCTAAGCCTAGAAAAACAATATTAAGTATAACCTTGAATAGATTTAACTTTCGAAAACTGACAGCTGTACAATAATCTAGATCTGTCTAAAAAATATTGTTGCTATGATTTAGAAAACAAGTTTTCGGTTTATAATTTATATATTCAGACTGACTTTAAGATTATTTGTTTCTTAAAAAATGTAATATAAATGTCTATGATATTGAATTAAAGTTTTTCTAATGATAGAGAGATGTACATGAATTATGTCTTCTAGGTGAAAAGAACATTCTTTTTTTCGAAACACGCTGCCAAAAAATGGACTACGCTCAAGTTGATAAAATAATAATATGACGATTTAATTGATTAAGATAACAACTTCTGCAAAGTTGATTGAAAAGATTCAAATATTTTCAAAAATAAATCTTACTTAAAGATACATTATAGTTTTTAAATGTGCTATAATTATTGTAGTGAAAGAAATATTCTATCATGATTGGAATATTCATATAATTATTTGTTACAGTTATATTACTGTTATTGATTTGAACAGAGGTACTATTTAGTGGACCATTCGATACAAAGAACAATTCTAATGAATTTATCGTTCGATAAACATTCGAATTAAATGGTTCTATGGAATCGTTGATATGAAGATAAGCTCTACATGAACCTGAGTCATCGATTAGATTGAATTTGGCCGAAGACAGGTTGACTTCTATAAATACAAAAAAATCATATACAAAAATGTAAACAGATTTGTACAATTGATTACCATGAACTGTCATGTTTAATGAATAATTGCCTGAATCTGCATTAGCTTCGTAGATGCCACTATGAACGCGATTAACATGACCCAAATATAAGGAGGAGTCTGTAGCTCCAGGATCCGCGGTTATGTTAGTAAATAACGATTTATTTGGATAGTTATATTCTGGTGTGTCCGGCCCAAATT
Organism: Rotaria sordida; assembly: GCA_905250125.1. NCBI lineage: Eukaryota > Metazoa > Rotifera > Eurotatoria > Philodinida > Philodinidae > Rotaria > Rotaria sordida. The sequence continues at coordinate 81,288 of CAJNOL010000922.1, forward strand.
CAGCAATAATGCTTTTATTGAAAAACCATTTCAAGACAAAAGTATTTTTTCCTATGATTTTTACTTGATCGTATATCCACACTGGAACGTCAGTATTTTTCTCACTTTCTGTGATTTCAATATCACGAACTTGTCTTAGAATTGCTTGTGAACCATGAAAAATAATAAGCACTACGAAATAAATCCACCTATTCATCATTGAGTATAGAAACACGTATCAATTTAAATGAAAGACTATAGATAACAACGATATGGCATGAATCATTTGAATCAGTTAGTAAATATAACATTAATCACATCAAAAATATATTAACATTGTGAATCAATCGATATTATTGCATGTATGACAACTCAAGTATACTAATATTCAAGATAAAGATTGAATTTCAAGAAAAGTCGTAAAAGACTGTCGACGTTACCCACGCTTCAAAATAGTGAACAAAACTGCATTAAATCATTGAAATAAATACAGCATAATGTTTTACTCTGGTTGTTCTCTTGTCAACTCACTCAACAGATAAGGAACGCAAACATTTGCTATAGAAATGAAAGTCTTGGGGATATATCATGTTTTTAAATATGCTTAACAAATAAAGGATATATATCGATGGGATGTCGCTGGATCGATTCAGTGACTACGTTTAAATCCATTAAAACTTTCTGGTTTTGTAGAGCTTTTTGTGCTGATTATTTTGGTAATCATTTTTTATATGTGGATTTTATTTTCAAAGAGATACGAACCAAATACTCTAGATGCATTTTAAGTCTTTTCGCAGTAAATGAAAGTCGCATTTGCGTCGAAACACCGATGATAGTTCTTGATTACCCGCTTGCATCATAAAACCAACTACAGATTCAGATTCCTTAGTGTTTGAAAATTTTTTATACGGCCTACTGGTTCACTATGAAATGCACTGGAGACGAAAATTACACAAAAAAGTCAATCAAAAAGTTGGAATTAATCAGAATGGTGATATCACTAGCTCGGTAGAGCAAAATTTGCTCAACAAGATGCACTAATTAGTTTTTCTCCCAACTTTAATGTCGAAGGGAATAATTGCTGAAAACATTTATACACGCTCAGCAACAAGTCTTTTTATGGTATCATACTTTGCAACAAACTTATTACTGAGTATAGATATGACATGAGAGTTTTATTAAGGTGTGATTTGTACATCAAGATGAAATAAAATTTTCATGTGATATCTCTACTGAGTAATAAACTTAATGCAAAGTGTGAGAGTATAAAAAGACAGAGAGGAGAAAGATTTTTGCCCAGGAATGTATACCGAACGAACCAAAAGTCTTGGGACATTTCAGAAAAATCAATGTATTTCAAGAGAAAATAAATAAATTAGATAATAATAATATAATGATTCAAAAGCTACAATAGAGTACTAGTAGAATCAACTATGTTCATCTATAATTAGTTCACCATCGTGTTCTTCCACTGAACGTACTTGTCGAAGGAAAACATCGATTACGTCCTGTACATAATTAATACCAACTTTCTTGATTGCTTTTTTGACTTCTCGACGTAAATCATTGACTGCTTTGACTTTGTGATATTCGATGTGACTTGAAATGTTAGCCAAGATTGAATAACCTAATGGATTAAGCTCTAGAGAATTTGGTGACCATTTGAGTTTCGAGATGAAGAATTTGAAGCAATGTTGGCACCATTTTTGAACCATTTGATCAGTATGAAAGCTAGTCCTATTCTGTTGGAAACTTCAATTTTTGTGTCAAAATAGCCGATCATCCTCATTTTTATAGAATAGTAACAATTAAGTATAATAGCTTTCGCCATTTAGGCGTTCGTCGTTTTGAAAAAAGTATGGACGTGTAAGTCCATACTATGTTACACCCAATACAATCATGATACTCATTGGCTATTTTTCCATTTTATGTAGTCCACCGTATTCATTAGCATCAGATCGATTATCAGCTTACATAACGTCATTTTTTGAATTGAAAGAGCCATTTTTGTTAAACGTAGATAAATTTAACACCATATTCGAGTTTTTTGCGTCCCGATTCGCTTTTCGACTTGGGTTGGCTCTCTACTTGGTTGGGTTATATGCAGAATTAAATTCTGCATCGAATGGTGCCGTTTTTAACCGGAGTCATCGAGCAAAAAATTCATTTTTACCCAAAATACCGACTTTTTGGAGACTTCCAAAAGTATTTTGCGTCCGAATTCGCTCTCGCACTTGGGTTGGCTCTACAAATGGTTGGGTTGAGTTCAGAATTCAATTCTGCATCGAATGATACTAATTTCGACTAGGGTTGTCGGACAAAAAAAATAGATGACGGTAACAATGCCAGATCAAAATTTCTAGTCCTCGTTCACCCTCACCTGTCAATTTTGCCTGATAACCCTAGTCGAAATTAGTATCATTCGACGCAGAATTGAATTCTGAACTCAACCCAACGATTTGTAGAGCCAATCTAAGTGCGAGAGCGAATTCGGACGCAAAATACTTTTGGAAAAGTCCTCAAAAAAGCCGGTATTTTGGGTAAAAATGAATTTTTTTCTCGATGACTCCGGTTAAAAACGGCACCATTCGATGCAGAATTTAATTCTGCATATAACCCAACCAAGCAGAGAGTCAACCCAAGTCGAAAAGCGAATCGGGACGCAAAAAACTCGAATATAGTGCTAACTTTACCTACGTTTTTGATAAATATTTTTTCATCGTTAAACATCATTTTTTTAATTTATTACGACTGATGTTCTTCCTAATCCATTGGCAACATGATTTTCTCATTGGTTTTTGATCTTCTTTTAACTTTTGAACATTAATTTCTGCAATAACATTTTTTATTTAAATCAATATTGAGTATTCGCTTGATGATCTGAGCACTACTTTTTTAAGTCTTTCACCATTGTTCGTAAACTTTTTTGAGGTATGTTAGAATCGAGCCTTTTTCTCACCGAATAGATGATTTTTTTGTAGAGTCAGTTCTTGGTCTTCCGGATTTGGGCTTAACATCGACTTAAACAGATTGTTTATACCGACATAGCTAACAATCAATTTACTTCGATGAACCTTGTTTGGCAATAATTTAGCAATTTCTGAAGCCTTTTTCCCATCCTTTGTAGTGGGACAAAGCCATATCTCGTAGATCGTGACTTTTCATCATCTTAAAATCAACGACAAAAGAAGTGAAAAAAATATCACTCTATCAGAGTGATAGAGGACATGAGCCTGTACTTAAACTATATAAAATAAAACAGTTATCTCAATAAACGAATAGCAAATAAAGACTTTTCAAAATATTGTACAACTTTTGGCACATCTGGTATAAGTGTTTATTATCCTCAAGTAAATATATATTTAACTTCTTTTTTATAGTATTTGGGAAGAATAGTGATTTCTTTTTCTTTAGCAATTATGTTCTCTTTCGATTGGTTATCATTAAACCGATCTAACGAATCTTTACTATGATTTATTATAGAAATCAAACACTTTTTTACGATTTTTAGCGTAAGAAGCTAAATATATATTCATCTGAGGGAATAAAAACTTATATATAAATATTTTTAACAATTATTTCCTTCAAAATCAAACGTGGGAGAGAAACTAATTAGTGCATCTTGTAGAGCCAGTTTCGCCTTATCGACATAGTAATACTATCATATGGTTAATGCCAACTTTTTCATTGAGTATTTTTGTATCATTTTCGTCTCCACTGCATTACTTAGTGAACCAGTACACTGTATAAAAAAATTTTCAAATTCTTTAGGAATCTGATACAGACTTTCACGAAGAATCTGAATCTGTAATTGGTTTTATGATGCGAGTAGATAATGAGGGACTATCATCGATATTTCGATACAAATGTGACTTTCATTTACTGCAAAAAGACTTAAAATTTATCTATAGTATTGGGTTCGTATCTCTTTGACAATAGAGTCCAAATATAAAAAATTTATTGCCAAAATGATCAGCACAAAGAACTCTACAAATTCAGAAAGTTTCAATGGATTTGGACGTGGTTACCGAATCGATCTGGTGGCATCCCATGGGTGTATCCTAAAAATGCTATACAAGTTCTATATCATCATTACTAACGAGTTTAATGGTAACATTAATTTACTATTTTATTGCATTTCACGGCATGGAAGATGTCGTAAACAATTTCATGAAGTTGTTTCTATATAGAAGATAGTAACTTGTATAATAAAGAATAACAAGAAAAATACAAAAGTTATTAACATTTATAGTACACAGGTATATTCATATATGTATATATCATGAGGAAAGTATTCAGATGTTTGTTTTACGACTTTGCCGCATTGAATTTCTAATTGCAAACTTTGATAATGAACTACAAGTGCATTACGATGCGTAGTTGTAAACTACATGTTATTTGTTGTTCGCTTTTCGTACTCAATATATGTGTCTTAATAATAATCGCTGATACGTCATTTGGCTTAAGGTAAGACGTATCATGCCCGTTTAATTTGATAAATCATGATCCAATTGGAAAGAGTCTGATATAAAAAGGGACCCAAATTAGAGATCATCGAATGCGACCGAATTGGAGACTGCTGTCATAAAACTGTTTACAACATTTAGATGACATACGTATCATTTAACAGAAATAATTCATTTTGATGACAATCGGTTTCTTTTGATAAATAAGCTTATAAGAATAGATCTGCAATAGGGAATCTAAAACTTGATAACATAGAATTCGATAAGAAAAAAGTAGCCTGTTAAATAAAAAGTTTAAAAATGCTGTTTCGATTTAACCTTTTCGAGATGGGAGTGATGCATGTGAGCATTTTCTGTTCCACAACAGTCCAAACCTATTGATGCGTATTATTTATCATTGATCTAACTAGCATTGCTCTATAATTTGATACAAGCAACATACATATGCATTGTACCAGCCTTTGAAAGATCAAAGCGTTGATTAGAAATGAAAATTAATTCACTTTTACTAATTCCGTGTTTCATTATTTTGCTTTCAAAAAAAATGAATTCCATCCTGAAAGGGTTAACAAAAAAATACAATAAAATAAAATATTCTCCTCAGAACTATGCTTCTCTTCACACTATATACAGAAAAAGATGTATATATAAGTCTTAAGATGTCAACTGTGTCCATGATTTTACTGTGAGAGAGTAATGTGTTCGAACATAATACTCGTAGTCAAAAATGATATTTATATATTTTTACGTATTATATTGACTTTGTGGTCTGTTACTTTTACGAGCGCTTTTATGTTTTGAAACAGCATTAATATAGTTTAAAAAGAAAAAGAAACAATAGCATCCGCTTTGCAATATTTCTTTAGAACAAAAAAAGCCATTTCCATTTTTATCTATATCATCGTAAGTATTTTGTCGTTCAATTTAAGAGCAAATTTGATGTTGTACGTCGTAGATCAATTTTCTTGGCTAATGTTCAAATATAGTCTTATCAAATCGCCAATATTAAAAAAATTTTTCAGAAATATATGTAAATATTTAATTGGCTACCGATTCATTTTACGCTTCAGAAAATATAAACAATTTTGAAAGTTATTGAAAAAGGAGAAGAATGAGTGAACCGTAAAATTATCATGACAGAATAAAATATAATACAAAAAATTAAATATTTTGCTTTACAGGTCGCCAAACACTGTAGCCACGATCGGTGTCTAACGTGTTTGTATTGTCATCATATATAGAATCATATTGTTTACTCGGTGATACTTGTTCTAAGGTATAATTACCTAGAAAAGAAAATATTATGCATTATTAAACATGATATGATCTTAAAATTATTTTTAAATTCTTTTCATATTATTGGAAGAAATGTTCTAAATCTTTTGATAATATATTCAGAAAAACATAATTTTCATTTCAATACAAGAATTACAAGCTCATTTTCATTTTATTAGTTGTTTTGGTATCAACTAGCAAGACTAAACATGATCGAAGGTTTCCACTTTAACAAATCATTAAATGTGAATCTTTAATTTGGACAATTTGGTAGAATTATTCTGAGATACACTTATTAGATTTTAGTTTTGTTATATCAGTCCGATAGTTTTGCAAATAGATATTCGACTAGGAACTACATATTAATCGCATTATCATTGCTTTCCTCTCATTTTCTAATATAGCACACCCTCATTTAGTTAAAAGTTTCTTGCAAAACAAAAAGTGTTTATTATTTGATACCTGGTTTCTTGTTACGTTTCCGTCGTCGACAGTAGAAATATCCAGCAATAAATAATAATATACCAACTACCGGGACGAGAACAGCTGGTAAAATGATCGCTAATATTGGCGGACCCTCTAAAACAGTTAGAATGATATCACTTCACAATCAGCTACAATTGGTTTCTCATATTGCATAATGAGAATAAGTTAGTGAGAAAAAATAGAGCATTAGTTAGAACGAAAACAATGTTATTTTATCAATCTGATCAATTGTATACCTAACAAATTTCATACTGAAAATTTCTAAAGAAGTATAAGTCATTTCATTAACATCGGAAAAAAGTTTGTTGCTCAATTACAGTAATGATCGGACATATGAATGAAAAAGATAAATAATGCATTGAGGTATATAACGTAATTCAATAGTTACAAGTCCGTATTTTTATAGATTCGTCCGAATTCGCAGTTTTCTAACTATCATTTATGTATCTATTACCAAAAAGGTATATGATGCAAGTGAATGATTTAGTTCAGGCATTCTTATTGTTGAAACAAAACGGATGACATTTCAATAGTGGAAAAATGACTCGTAAGATGGAATGATCTTTATCAATTCCAGAAACTGTCGCAATCAATATCGCATGCGAAGTCTATTTAAATTTAAACTATGACATTTTTTAGATCTTATCTTTTTGTTATCGAAAGCAGTATCATAGGCAACAATATGATGCGTAACATTTATCAAGCTGTTATAGAAAAATAAGACATTGACACAATCAAAAAGTTCGTCTTTCAATGGTATGAACACAAGAAAGTTAGTCTCTTCAACGAAAAAAAAAAAGATTTATTCAAGAGCTAATGAACTAGACTTTCCTCTCGATTCGTAAGTACTGTATCATGTAAAAATCAAGATATGTATTGTTAATAATTTTCATATTCACATAAGTGAAGTGCTGAAAATAGATGAAAATGGCAATAACAATCGATTATAGGCTCCTTTTGAAAACTAAGATTAGTCTGGTAATGGTTTTCCAATAGTTAGTGGGTTTCTATAACTAAATTTTCGAACAACGTTGAAAAATTCAACAGAAAATCAGAGATCAATAAGATTGAGTATAGCGAAGAACTTATTATCTTACAGACAAAGTTTCATTTTTTGCCTGCTTCTAAAAAGATTATCATAATCTGACATTTTATTTCGACAGTAACATTGTTATGCTACATTACACACAGTAGCAACATATCTTTTGATTTGTAATTTATTCGAAGGATCAAACTGCTTACCTGAAGTACTACCTGGAGTTGCTGAGAAGTTTCCAATATTAGTACTTATTGATGAAGACTCATTTAAGAAGGATGTTGTTGTTGTTGCCAAAATTGTAGGATCTAAAACATTATTTTAAACTCTTTTATGTTTATCATATAATTATTCTCCTGAATATATTTTATAAATGAAATATAAATTGACGCTTCGATCAGAACTTTTTTACTATATAGACATAGATAATATCTACTTTATTTTTTGCAGATATGCATTTTTTTCTATTGTCTTTTTTCTTTTATTGAAGGTAGTACGAGAGAGATTGAATACTTTTAGTAAAAATAAACATTATTTGTGTGTATGTGATAGATAAGTTCTGAAAGAGTCAAAATCTGATCAGAACATCAACTTGTATTATTTGAAAAAATATCCAGAAAGAAAATTGTTACCTTATGAACTTGAAATATCTTTCATGGACGAATCTTAACGATCTTACTGTTCTTTTAAATTTTGTTTAAAGGGATGGTATTAAAGTAAAAATAAAAGAAAGCAACTGTAAAGTTAATAAGAAAGATTTATTCGAATAAAAAGTCATTGAGCTCACAGTTAGGTGCCTGTTCATGAGTAAAACTAGTTAAAAATAGACTCATGTTTAGTATACTCTTGAGAAATATCACTAGTGATCATGAAAAATATGGAAGACCTCTCTGTTGCATCCATGGTCTGCACACTTTGTAACTATCGAACAACTTTAATTCTTCTATAGTGGTATATCTCCTAAAAAAGTGTCTGATAGTGAATATCTAATGGTATTGTAATGTCATATTAGATACACAGAGAAAGACATCGTCAATTGAGTAACAAAAGTTTATCGAAGAACTTAGTCTGACCATTTAATATGTACTAATCAAGAAGAGTTACTAATATAGTTCACGAGAAACAGTCATTTTCTAATGAGAATCATAAAAAAATTGCGATTCTAAATTTGAATTCATGTGCAACGCAGAAACTCTTCATCAAAATGTCAAACTCTGCTAGACCATACCGTTGACTTCTAAACCAATGAGGCTCTTTTTATTGGAAGGAGACATTTGTGAACCACAAATTTCGTGCTACACATATTTCATAAGAACGAATTTTAGAAACACTAAAAGCTAAAAACCAAATGCTTCTAAATAAAATTTTTTCAATTTGATAAACTCTTTTTATATGTTACGCTAAACTTTGAAGGCAAGTAATTAAATAATGTGTTACTTAATTTATATTGCTAGGTTAAGTTCATTCTCTCTTTTGTTAATAATATGAAGGAATTACAGTTGAATTAATTACTGTATCAAAAGAAAACTCAACAAAAGCTTTTTCCTATTTTTCAAATTTGTTGTAACAGATTAATATAGTTAAAAATGGTCGTAGATCTTAGTGCGTACCAAAATTTATCAAACTAATAATGCTTATATGAAATGAAAATTGAAGTGAACATTCTTAATTGAAAGTTATAAAACAATTTCATCATTTCAAAATATTTATAATTTTATTAACTGCATATGTTTTATTCGTTGTTTATTAAACATCATCGAGTTAAATCATATGAATTTACCTGAAACGTTTATCGAATAAATAACACCAGAAGAAGGTACCATAACTGCCTGGTTTATCGAATGAAAGCATAGATATTTTTGTGAAGAAGAATTAGCTATTCTTTTGATTATCATCGATTGTCTAGTTAAATTATAGTTCTGTTTACAAGAATCTTCAGTGATACTTATATCCGATCTATTCCTGCATTGAGGAGTATTGTTAGTGTTAACAGTTGCAAAAAATTTACTGACGAGGGTATTGCTTTGACATACGTCATCATACCAAAACCAGTATATAGTGTCATTATGGTTGCCGTTTTCACATGACGGTAATTCAAACGATGAAAAAAGTTCAACTGAACATTCATATTTAGTACGAGATCCATTAATATTTGTAAGATTATCAGAACAAATAACGTCTGTTATATTTATGCAATTAGACATTTGTCCCATGACACGTAGAGATAGAAAAAAGAAACCCATCAACAAAACATATACGTTTAACAGCATTACTATTGATTTATATTAATCTAAAATAGTTTTGTCTATATATTGAAAAGAGAAAAATAAATTTTTATGTGCATGATTTTTTTAAACATTCTAAATATCTTACCTAGATAGAACAGAAAAAGACATGAATACGGTAACTGCCGGCTTACATTTGGTTGAAATACAAAATTTACATTTTTTACAATATCGATATTTGCACAATTCGTATACTTGAAGTTCTTTTTTTTTGAACACATAAATTACAATGTGTAATACTATATATTAGTTCATAAATGTCAAATGCTTATGCAAACTGTTAGAAAAACTCGATAAAGATCAATAAAGATGTAAATGATATTTAATTTCTGAAGAGAGAGAGAGGTAACTTGTGCAAATACTGTTGTTACTTTACTTTCTGTTATTTTTTCCTGCATGACATTGTTAAGTGTTTTACTGATAACTGACTTCGACGTCTGAAAGAATTATTAAAAAATTCTGCTTCAAAATGATGATTCACCAAAAATAAAACTGATTCCAACACATGTTGATTGATTTGAATCGTTGAGAATAAAATTTTGAACAGTTAACATAAATTTATATATTTGAAATGACTTTATAGATGTCGTTTATTATCAGTTATAGGACCTCTATCATATGTGTTGATGATGAATCATGCATGCAGATGGCGTCTCGTAATTTTCACATAGACCAATGAGTATCAGATAAATTATACACAAAAAAAAAACAACTATGGCTAACTTACGAAATATTGTTTCTTAGCTGAGATATCGTAATAATCATTAAAAGTTTCTTAAGAAGACTGAAATAAACAAAAGAAATTTATTCTTTTTAGATATTTCACTCATTGACAACATCGTAACATGTCATTGACACAGTAAGGATAACAAAATCTTGTCATCTACTTTCTACTATTCGTTTTTTTTTCTTCTTTAGAGTTCTTCCTCAACCGTCAATGACGGGTTATGATCGTGAAGACGATGAAATCAATAATAAATCAAAAAGAAATGAAGTATGTTGTTTTTTTCTTCATCTTTTATAAGTAAAAAAAAACATATTTTTTATTTTATAGATTGCTGTTGTTTCAAAATTCGTTGTACCACCTTATGGTCATCGTCAAGATTTTGTACCACGCAGACCAGATGTACGTTAGAAATCTTACATTACTTTTATTTTTTTATTCTTTTTCTTTCTTGATAGATGTTTGGTGATGGTGGTGCATTTCCTGAAATTCATATGGCACAATATCCACTTAATATGGGTCTTGCAAAAAATCAAACCTCAAATGCAATTCAACTTCAAGTTGATGCTGATGGAAAACCAAAATATGATGCTATTGTTAAACAAAATGTTAAAGGCAGCAAAGTAAATTGAATTATGTCTTATTTTTATCTTCGACTTTTTTTCTTGTTGGTTTTTGTTAGATTGTTTATTCAAGTTTTGTTGATTTATTACCTAAAGAAGTTCGTGAAGATGATCCAAGTTTACAAAAACCATCTGATGAAGATTTAAAAGAAGTAAATAATCTTATAGTAATATTTAATTCACAATAATTTCTTGTCTTTTAAGAAAACAGAAAAAACACGTCAAGCACTTGAAGCTCTTGTATCATCGAAAGTATCAGCTGCTTTACCTGTTCAACATGCAGAAAAACAAGCACCTGTTCAATATATTCGTTATACACCTTCGCAACAAGGAGCAGCTTTTAATTCTGGTGCTAAACAACGTATTATTCAAATGGTTGAAGTTCAAAAGGATCCTATGGAACCACCTCGATTTAAGTAAGTAAAAACAAATTATAAATTATATTTCTATTCATTTCTATTTCATCTATTAGAATCAATAAGAAAATTCCTCGTGGACCTCCAAGTCCTCCAGCACCAATTCTTCATTCACCAACACGAAAAGTTACTGTAAAAGAACAACAAGATTGGAAAATTCCACCATGTATATCTAACTGGAAAAATGCCAAAGTATATTTTATTTATTTTATGTTAGTTACTTTTTTATGACAAATTTTTAATTTTTTTTTTAGGGTTATACTATCCCACTTGATAAACGTTTAGCAGCTGATGGTCGTGGTCTTCAAAGTACACATATCAATGAAAATTTCGCTAAACTTGCTGAAGCTTTATATACAGCTGATCTAAAAGTGAGATTTATCTTATGAACTGAGGGAAGACTTTGGTATTTTTTTTTTCTTCTTTTTATTTTTAGGCTCGTGAAGCCGTAGATATGCGTGCTAAAGTAGAAAAACAAATGGCTAAAAAACAAAAAGAAGAAAAGGAAGAACGATTACGTGAATTAGCTCTCCATGCTCGAACAAATCGAGCAGGCATTCGTCCTACTGGTAAATTATTTATTAACTTACGTAACAAAAGAAAAAAAGTAACGTTTTTTTTGTTTTTGCTTTCTTGTAGATAAGAGTGATGATCAAAGTGCTGAACGAGATGAAATTCGACAGGAAAGACAAAAAGAACGACAACGTGCTGCTGCTCTTCAACGAGCTGGAGGCGATAAACGGTATAATTAATAAATAATCTATATAAAAATTGTTATGTTCTCTGTATTTATTTTAGAAATCGTCCAAAAGAACGTGATATTAGTGAACAAATTGCATTAGGTGTACAAACTGCAAGTAGTACAGGTGTTCAATATGACCAACGTTTATTTAATATGTCAGCGGTGAGATTTTTTTGTTGTTCATATGTTTGTTTTTTCTCAATGATCAAACATCGGTTGTTTTCTTATTTGTAGGGTTTTGGAAGTGGTTTAGGTGATGATGAAGCTTATAATGTATACGATCAACCTTGGAATTCATCAACTGCTGTTGCTTCTCAAATTTATAAACCAACAAAAACAACAAAGGATAATTTTGAAGATACTGAAGCTTTAATCAATACTGCGAAACGGTTCGACTTTTTTTTTTGTTTCTTTTCTTTATTTATTTAAAAAAATTTGAATGT
>CAJNOL010000923.1:0-53927 GCA_905250125.1 Rotaria sordida
TAACTCCTCCTTTTCGCTTTTTTTCATGGTTTAAATGTGGAAGCCTTGAGACTTTCAGATTTTCAATTATCACGAAAAAAACTCATCTGTTTTAAGAATTCACGAACAGCACATAGACGACTTTATCATCCAAGCATGGCAGTTTATGCTCACAAAGCAATGGAATTAGAATCTATGCCTATTTTTTAGACAAAAAACTGAAATCTGCCACTATTCAAGGCTAAACTTATTTGGTCAAATTAGTCAAAAATTCTCTTTTCAGACGCTTGTCGGACGCCAAATAGCGTTTATATCATTGGTCAACTATGTCTCTCACAGCTTGTAAAATCTTTTACAATCTATCAGTGCTGCACATCTCATTTTCCAAAGAGTTTTCTATCGTTGTAAGTCGAAACCATCCCCATGTAAGGGCGATCGATATATGGGCACGCCGATATCGTAAATCTCATTAGCCAAGTTCCCATCCTCAAAATTTGATTCATCGAAAGCCTGACGCGAAAAATACTGATTGACTGAAAACTCTGCCCAAAAAACCTTGATGGGCAAAAAAAGTCTCGACTTGAAATACGTGATTGGCTGAAACATGAGCCCAAAAAACCTAATTAGCCGAAACGCAGGCCCAAAAACACCTGTCTGACCAAAACGTGGGCCGAAAAAAACCTGATTGGCTGGAACTGGGGCCCAAAGATACCTGATTCGTTGGAATTCACGGCCCAAAAAAAGCTGATTGCCCGACACGCGGGTCCAAAAAGCCTGATTGGCTGGAATCTGGGACCCGCAGAAACGCGGACCAAAAAAACTGATTGCCTGGGATCCGGACCCAGAAACACCGGATTGGCAGAAAAGCTGGCCGAAAAAACCTGATTGCCTGGCATCTGGGGACCAAAAACAACTGATTGCTTGGAACGCCGGTCCAAAAAAATCTGATTGGCTGGAATCCGGGGCCCAAAAAAACCTGATTGGCTGGGATCTTCGGCCCTAAAAAATCTGGTTGGTCGAAACCATGACCCGAAGATACCTCATTGGTCAAAATTCTCTCCTAAAAAACCTGATTGGTAGACAGTGTGATATCGGAAATCCATGTTTGCATTAATAATTTTATGTAACACTTGCACTTTGGCCTTTGAGCGGGTCACAAGAATACATACATACAAACGCATTTTAATTTTTTTCATATGACCCGCCCTACAGTCGAGGGAATAAGAAAGTTGGTTTCTGATTGGCCGGCTCCCGACCAATGAAACCTCGGCCAAAGAAATATGCTTCGGATTCGGATTCAGAGCCCTCGATAGCCTATACCAAAGTTTCATCAAAACGGCGAAAAGCCTTAAGAGTCAGTCCATGTAAGCCAAGACCGAAGTTGCTCAATCGATATCATCAGAACTTGCTCAATTTAAGATATGTTTTAGACGGAAGAGTTATATGATTTTGGACGCAAACCGGTTCAAAAAAATATTGAACCCTTGATTTTTTATGAGCATTTTACGAAAAGGCCTAAAAATGACCATATATATAAATGGGGGTCCTAATGCAACAATATCTCATGAATGGTTCAACCAAATGAGCTGAAATTTTTCATTACCACATATCTCAATGAATTCTATTTACCATAAAATTTTCATTTTAAAATGTTGAGCCATTGGAATTTTATCAAGCACTCAATGTATGAAAAAAGGTCCATTTTCGGTAACTTGGGCGCTTCATAACTTTTGATAGGAATAACATATAGGTCTGAAATTTCCACTATTGATAGGACACTGAGAGATGTATCTCTTCAGGAAATTTCAGCTACCCATACCGTTCCATTTGCTCAGGGCAACCCCGCGAAAAACGCAATTTTGATAAATGTGAGGACTTTCAGGACAGGCTTTCTCCCAAGATATGGATTGTCTGGGACGTTGATTGTTGGAACTTGGAAGTACTCTCTTTGAGCTACAATTCTCTAAAAAAATTAGCCTGGGATCTCCAAGAACGGCTCCAGGGTACTCAGTGCAAAATACGAAAAAATGAGCTTTTTTCTATGAGAAATGTACCCAAGTGCACTTCGAAATTCCTCCAAGGAATGGTGTATGTCATATAAATTTTATATAGTAAAAATCAGCATTAAATTCTCTGTTACCCTGTATCGAAATATCCTTTGAAAATGAAAAAGAAAGCTTTTACCAAAAATCCCCCTACCCCCCTCCAGGCCTCTTTCTGCAACATTTTCTTCTCACAACCCCCGTACCCCCCTAGGACGATTTTTCGTAGAAATTTTTTTTTCATTTTCAAAGGATATTTCGATACAGGCTAATAGAGAATTAGATGCTGATTTTTACTATATAAAATTTATATGACATACACCATTCCTTGGAGGAATTTCGAAGTGCACTTGGGTACATTTCTCATAGAAAAAGGCTCATTTTTTCGTATTTTGCACTGAGCGCCCTGGAGCCGTTCTTGGAGATCTCAGGCTAATTTTTTTAGAGAATTGTAGCTCAAAGAGAGTACTTCCAAGTTCTAACAATCAACGTCCCAGACAATCCATATATTGGGAGAAAGCCTATCCTGAAAGTCCCCACATTTATCAAAATTCCGTTTTTCGAGGGACTGCCCTGAGCAAATGGAACGGTATAGATAGCTGAAACTTTCAGGAGAGATACATCTTTTAGTGTCCTATTAACAGTAAAATTTTCAGACTTATATGTTATTCCTATCAAAAGTTATGAAGTGCCAAAGTTACCATCTCAAGTCCAATTTTTTGAAAAAAAATTTTTTTCAACAAAATTTTGGGTGTTTTCGAAAAAATTTATTTTTTCTCAAAAAGTTTGTTTCTGCATTAAAAAAAATTTTGGGTGTTTTCGAAAAAATTTATTTTTCTCAAAAAGTCTGTTTCTGCATTAAAAAAAAATTTTCAAAAAAATGTTTTTTTGACCTTTGACCCGGCCACAAGAATACATACATACAAACGCATTTTGATTTTTTCATGTAATTTTTTTCATATGACCCTCTTACAGTCGAGGGAATTATATCGCATCTTGGAGATGAAAATTAAAAAATAGACAAGGTAGAGGTGGAGAATGGGTTGCAAAAAGAGATATTTGGAAATGATGATTGTCTCAGATCGAAAGAAGAGATAAACCTACTAAAATCAAAGTGTAAGCTATAATATTATCAGACGAATTCAATGAAAATTACCCTTTATTCAGAAATCGTTTAAGATATGAGCAAGGATCAGTTTATACAGATATGATTTCGAGATTTTATTATGATATTGCATATGTAAATTGCAAATATTACCGTGGAGGTATAGTTAAAGATAATTTTCTTTCAGTAAAGAGGTACATAGAAAAATTCATTAATTAATTTGATCGTGAGCATCAAATAACTGATGAAATAAACGTCGTAAAATTATCAAGGTACTTTTTATATTCAATTTGCGATCTTTATTCGATTTTAAAGAATGAAGCAGAGAAATTTCGTTCTATTCCATAAGGATGTGGGCGTGAGTGTGGATATGGATGTAGGTGTGGATGTTGCCATTACTTTTAACTATATCAATCTCCTTCCATCATATCACATTCACAGTCATACACACAGCCATCGAAACAAACTGTCATTAATCCATATTGACACACCCATACGCGCACACTCACACTGCACAGCCGAGGTCTTCGAGAGTCCATAGAGCTCTTAGACTTCTTAGAATTCCAAGAGTTCCTATGTTTCTTAGAGTTCTACGAGTTCCGCATGAGTTCTGAACTCATAGAATTCGGTCATGTCTCTAGTTTCTGCAGGGTTGCTGATATGGCTTTTGCCTTTCCTCCTTTTTCATCCATCTGACTGATGTCACTATTTATTCTTTGCAACAAGCGACACAGATATAACTACTTTTTTACCTACTATAGCCAGTTGTTGTCTGATAGAGGTATCTGATGGCAAGCACGGTATCATCACCACTTGTTGTCGTTGTATCCGGTGGTGGACCAGTTGGACTGACCTTTTCACTTAATCTTACCATGATGATGGGTAAACATGCCAAAATTATTATTTATGAAGGTCGGTGGTTTGTTGATGAACATGGCGTCACTCGTTGTCAAGGTGAAGAAGAAGGCAATACTCGTCGTGATCAAGTCGTTACTTTACAAGATCATGTTATTAATCAAATGCCTTCTTTTATTCAAGAAGGTCTTTTTCAAAATATAAATGAGCGTGTATGGCCAACATCAAGAAATATTCCAATAAGAGAAGTTGAAGATCGACTTTTCGATTTAATTCAACCATTTGTTCAAAATGGCCAAGTTGAATTAATTCCTGAACAATTAAATGAACAATCTAATCATTTGATCGAAGGTAAATAGACGTTGTTTTTTTCTTATTATTTTAAAAATGTATTCAATTGAGAATTTGTATAGGCAATTTTGATGTATTAGTGGGTGCTGACGGATCGAATTCATTTGTTCGCCGCTATTGTAATATTAAAATGATAAGTGAAGGTATCGAATATGCATGTGGTGTAGCATATGATATACCACAAGATGTGATATTATCACATGAACCTCTTCATCAAGCACTTAATTGCATATTAACGATTTCGCAAACACGTTATCTAGTGAACTCGTCAACGAGTCGTCGAGGTTATCTTAATATTCGTTTAATTCACAATGAATATGAAGAATTATCTGAATGTTTACAAAAATTTCAAAAGTATAATGAATCATTAGATTTATTAGATTATAATAAATATCCACAATCACCTGTATGGTCAATTGTTCGACAAGGATTGGAGTTTTTTAAAATACCTGCAGAATATGTTTTTCGTGTTGTACCAATTAAGATTGATGTTCGACATGCGTCGATTGTTGTTCGAGAACTTCGTTTTGAAATTAACAAAACACAACAAAGAACATCATCATCGAATGATTCAACATCGACAATAGAGAATGCAAGTGGTAGTGAGAAAAAACAATTTAAGACAATGCTAGCATGTCTTGTTGGTGATGCAGCAATGAATGTGCATTTCTGGCCTGGTCGAGGTATGAATAGTGGAATGAAAGCAGCTATGGCACTTGCTCGAAATATTCTTCGTTCATGTACATCCAAAATATCACCTCATTCGATCGAAGTTCGTATTCCACTTCGATTTCTCGATTTTCTCGACTATGAAGGTTTCATGGCTCGTCTTCGAGCACGTGAACAACAAGGTCGTTCATTACGTGTTCTTGTGGATCCGATCGATGCGAGTGTTGAAGAAGCTTATACCTATGCTCATTTGATTCCTTGTTATAACACATATAAAAGGAAGTTAAATGAAAAGTTGAAAGAGACACGACAACGTCTTGAGGAACGTTTCGATTGGCCTCATCAAACAACACTGGTGACTGATGAAGAATTACAATATGCATGTAATAGAATTTCTCTTCATGCTGTCGCTCAACTGTCATTAGCTAATCCATGGCCAACACGAGAGATGAGTGGTATTGAAGTCCTTGTCGAAGATACTTTTCCATTCAAACAAGAACAATTTTTATCTGTACCAACGATAGGCGAAGCTACTTCAGTCCATGCACCAAGCAGTATCGTCCGTCAACGCTTTCTCATTTTATGGATCGTCGGTGATACGATGAGTGGAAATACAAAGAATATTATTGATTCAATTCGAAGTTCTCCTAATTTCGTCGATCCATCAACAACAACAGTAGCAAAGACAACAAATCAGCTACTAAATTCATCCATGGAAGGTTTTCATAAGTTACATGTAGTTCATACTATCAAAGAAGCTCAAAATTGGATAAACGACAATTGTGAAAGTTTACGACAACAGGATATTCTCTTCAAAGTTATTACTACATGGTCACTGAACAAAGAAAAAACGGCAATAGATGTAATTCGAGCAGTTCGTGCTGATGGATCACGTGTTCCCGTATTAATTTATACAAATGAACATGAAGAAATACAGTCGGCACTTGAATTTCCAAATGTTATTGCTACGGATATGAAATTTGAATTGTATGAATTTGTCGGAATTAATCAAGAGACACAGTGGGATCCAGGCTGCCCTGTATCACCCAGCAATAACTCAACAAATATTTCAGGTATGTGTCTAATCGAGACAGTAAGAAAACACCGAAAAGGAAAAATATCGAAAAGAAAAAATGTCAAAAAGGAAAATATCGAATATAAAAGATCTCTCTACCAAAGAAATAAATGAAGAGATATTTTATTCAAGTATTTCGAGAAAGAGACAAGAAAATCATAAGAACATATAATAATTATCATTTTATTCACTATTCTTTTTCGATGAGTAATGATAATCCAGCCGGTAGTCGTTTTGTATTGATTTCATTATTTCGAAATCTGCTACTCAGTGTATCAAAATGTTCTTGAAATGCTATTGTATTAGTTGATTGTTTATGTGGTTATGCTCCGACGTTAAGTTGAATAGAGATGTGTGTGATGGAAATCTCGGTAGGCTCCTTCATCCCTATGATGATGATACTTTATATTCCAATCAATGTCCTCTTTCTTCACTTTTATAAACGCTAATACATCGGTCACATAGAGAGAGAAGCGTAGAAGTAATTAGCGATGCTAGGAAGAGAGAAAGAGAATATATAGCAGTTATTATATAGATGAGGAAGAGAGAGGGTGTGAGTGTGGGTGTACGTGGATATGGCTATCAGGACAAAGGAATCATCAGAACCCACACGCACATTCACATCTACACCCACACGCTTTTTGGCGATGGCTTTTCTCAGGGTTCAATTTGATTTCTGAAAATTTAGGCTTAGGGCAAAATAGACTAACCATAGATGTATTCATTCCAATGTTTAAACTTAGGAAAATAGGACTTGAGCTCATGTTCGCCTGGTTGCCCACTGTGCACTCCACACCCACCCACACCCTGAGAACGTTTATAAATCCTTATTTGATTACCAAACTTTCTGTCGTTAAGAACACAAGAGTCTCTCTGGTTCTATCTATTTATTTCTGTAGATGTGATCGATCTATTGACCAAACTAAAAAAAACAGCCGCAGAGAAAAATTTGCGTGCTTATATGCTTGATAAAGAATGGGACGATCAAAAACAACTGGACGAAAGATTCATGTTCTGATATGAGACACTTTAGATCGTTTTTTCGATAAAGAAATTTCGAATAGAATTTTCTATTGAAAAACTGTTTTGCTCAGAATAGATGCATGAAAGTGATTCATTAACGTTTTAGCTATCAGTGAAAATTTATTACGAAAAAGGAAAGATATATTACGAAATGATGTTTATGTTGGTCTATTCCATTTGCATTCAGAATTTCGATTTAACCTAGAATGTTCAACAGTTTCATTTGATAGTTTTCTCTTTCTTACAAAACATACATGAGAAACAAAGGATTGCAATGGTTCGAAGCCAATCCTACTAAAAAGTTGCAATTCACTCATATATCAGTTTCAATTTTATTATACTTGCTTTTGTTCTGACAACGTAAAATTTCCCTAATTTCTAAAGGGTAGAATTTCAATGAAATATCGAAAAATTAGGGTTTGATGTTCAAATCAGGAATGAAACAGTGATCTTCGATATGTACGAGTAAACGTGAAACGAGGGCTTAGTGAATTCTCTTGATCATTCACCTAATCGTCTTCATCAAATCTTTAATGCATCCACGTCACTCTTATCTCTTATCTCTTAGCTGATAAGATATCGGAAATCAAAGAAAACGCATTCAACTCATTAATATATATTCTCGTCAATATATAGGGTGTCCCATTACTTCTGGCTCGAGTCAAATAACAACTTTTTCTTCTTTTGAAATATCTCATTGAACAGGTGCCTATAAAAAGAAAATGTGCAGGAAAAACATACGTAAAACATTTCTTTCTCTAAACAATCCTTGGTCACCACACACATTACAATCAATCTTCAACAAGAAGATTTCTCTTTAGATCGATTGCCTTGTTGAGAAGTCTAGAGCCAGATTTTGAAATATTTTTCTTTGTATTTTTTGTTACATAAGTTTTCATCTATTTCCAATTGATCATGTACTTCTCCGTTCGGTATCTGTGTCGTCTAGTTCTATCCTTTCTTCTAAAAGAAGTCATAAATGAGGGTGTGCGTGAAGGCTAGATCCTGCCTGATACAAATACAAACTCTCACTCCTACATTCTACAAAGACACCCGCACTCCTCTCTTGAACATCCTAACTTTCCAGAAAGAAAGGAAGCATTTGATTGAAAAGTGAAAACTGTATTTCAGAAATAAATGCTTACAAATCTCAATGATTTTTAGTCGGAATATTCTAATATTGGATACTAAAAGCAAACTCTAAAGCTTCAAACTTTGTTTTTACTTAAGAAACCTATCTCTGCCGAAGTTGAAAGGATTTCCTTCTTTTATATCCTAATTTTCCAGAATAAAAGTATACTATAAACATAAAAACGAAAATGTATTAAGTCACACTAATGTTATGCAAAAGTTTGTTAAGTGATCATGAATCTAATAAGAAAATATTAATAGTCATATATACAGGGTGGCCCAAAAGTCACGCACCCGAAAAGAAATTGAATATATCCATAACGGCTCTAGCAAACTGGCTGATTTTTTTACCACTAGTAAACGCATATTTACACTCCATATCCATAAAGACAAGGCGAGAGTGAACCCTTTTTTTAAGTGTCACTATTGACTTTAATCAAAAAATTTTATTTTTTCACAGATGGAAAAAAACGATGTAATGGGTGGCGTAAAAGTTACTTTACCGAAAAAAAGTTGAATATCTCCATTACGGCTCGAGCAAACTGGCTGATTTTTTTATCAATGCTAGAGGTATGTTCAAGATTTATATCCATAAAGACATGCCTAGAGAGATCCTTTGCTAAGTATGTTGTTTTTTTTCATCTGTAAAAACAAGTAAAATTTTTTTGTTGCGATTAATAGTGATACTTAACAAAGGACTTCTCTAGGCATGTCTTTCTGGATATAAAGCTTGAATATGCCTCTAGCATTGATAAAAAAATCAGCTAGTTTGCTCTAGCTATAATAGAGATATTCAATTTTTTTTCGGGTGCGTGACCTTTGGACCACGCTATATATATATATATTTATTTATTTATTTATTTATTTGTAAACAACTTATTGTAAAAAATATAATAAATGAATAATTCAACAACAAATATACATATTTACAAACACTTATTTGTTTTCATATCATAAACGAAAAAGTACGTGAGATGAGACCAGGTCGTTTATAAATATCGCATAATTTATAACTATTTTAACTTTTTGGCGATTTCTATCAATTTTTACTTTTCAAAAACTAATTCGAACTCTTCAACGGTTTCGATAGAAGAATTTTATTAGTGAAATTTGAAATGACTTGTATACTTCAAAATAGACGCATTTCAACTCATGCGCTAAAATTTACATCAAGTTGTGTTCATTGAAACCGATGTAAAATTAAATGAATTTCATATGCGAAATCTTTCCCATTTCAAGTATCAGGATTGATTTCTGTAAGGAATAAAAATTATTGTTTTTGAAAGAACAATTGAATATCAGTGGTCAAGGACAGTCTTAAACTTTGAACTTTTGCAAACTGTAAGACAAACTACCTTGATATTCATCTACTTTTAGTACCATTGAGAGTTTCTCAACCATTAATTGATATCAGCGTTCTTCTTGGTCAAAGCGGTACATTATCATTTACTTGTCACGAATTCTCATCACCGACAGTAACATGGTAAGTGACCTGATTGAATTCTAATATCAGTATTTTGCTACTTACTTCTTCCAATCAGGTTTTTCAGTGATATCGAACTGACAAACTCTGCCAAACACAAGATGGAATCCAAACAAAATATTTTTACACTCACCGTCAACAAATGCGATCTTTCTGATGCCGGTACATATCATGCTCAAATTCAAAATGGCATCAATCAGATTAGACAAACAGCCAAACTTAATATTCGAAGTTAGTAGTCTCATCATCTTCTATGCACAATACGAATGATTTTTTATTTATTTTTTAGTTCAACCTAAAGTGGAAGCTCCCAAATCAATAAACGATCAGTCATGTGTCTTCGGCCAAGATACTCAAATCTCATGGAAATTCAGCGGCATCGAGAAACCACAAGTGACATGGTTTCTCAATAGTCAACCTCTTCCAACCAACGATCGCTTTCAATTGACTGAAACTGATGATGGAACATCGATACTAGTGATTCGTCAAGCTGAACTCGCCGATCAAGGTGTCTACACTGCTAAAGCAACCAATTCTGTTGGTGAAGCTGAAGCCAAAACTACTTTGTTCATCATTTGTATTAAACCCGTTATCGAATTTGATCTTGGTGCTCCTCTGCAAGCCATAAAAGGAGAAGCCATGACACTTAAAATCGCTGCAAGTGGAGCACCGAAGCCCGACATTATTTGGATGAGAGGTAACGATGAACTCACACCTAATGATCGGACTCAAATGACAACATCGACTCTAGATGATGAATTATACACACTGACTATCCTAAACGTACAACCAGGAGACCAAGGAGAATATTCAGCCAAGATTTCCAATGTTGGTGGATCACTTCAATCCAATAAGTGCAAAGTCACTGTTTCGAGTGCGTCACCTTGACTTTTCTTGTTCTTTGACACATATGTCATTGTAGAATCGCCAGTATTTGTTGTTACACCATCAACGCAAAAAGTAAAACAAGGTGAAACAGCATTGTTTAAGACACAGATCGATGGATATCCGACCCCAAAGATCAGTTGGCTTCTCAATGACAAACAGGTGACAGCGAAAGAAGGTGTTCAAGCGCAGTTCGATGCTACGACTGGACAAGCGAAGTTGTCTATTCCGAACGTCGATCTACAACAACATGTAGGTTCAGTTACTTGTCGTGTCGAGAATTTGTATGGCTATCAACAAGAAACTGTCCAACTCGCTGTTCTTGCTGCACCAATAATCACTACACAGTTACCCAAAGAACAAGAAACTGTGAGCGGAGAAGATGTCACATTGAAAGTGGTCGCGCGAGGATCACCACCACCATCCGCTCAATGGTTCTTCAAAGATAGGCCCATTGAGCCGAAGAATACATCGATAGACGAGACGAAGAATGGATATCAGTTGTTGATCAAACACACAACAGTGGCACAGAGTGAAGGAATCTATCAAGTCGCGTTGACGAATGAAGTTGGTGAAGTACAGTCGACTCCATGTGTACTTACAGTACTGGAGCCAGTGAAACTGGCAAAAGTGAGACCAACATCGGATGTAGTCGGCTTGAAAATTGGCGAAGCATTCGAGATCACTGTGGATGTAAGTGGCAAGGAAACGCCGGAAGTCCATCTGACGAAAGATGGAGAAACAGTGCAGTTTACAAGTGTGGAAAAAATGCGATACACATTCTCAGTGCCTAGTGTAAAGCTAGAACACGAAGGCGTGTATACAGTAATAGGAAAGAATAAAACGTCAACTGAATGGATAGCTGTCAGCCTTAATGTTACTGGTGAGTTTACCTGCATTTTAAAAACTAAATTTTTCATCATACCCATTCTGTATATTCTCGTGAAAAATTTCAGTTGCAGTGTACAGCCGAGCGAAACTCTGCAAATGCTTTCTCTCTCATTCATATTCACACGTAGTACATTCTTCTTAAAATTTATCATTGATGAGCTGTATTCGGTTAGCATAACTAATACAACAATATTTAAAAGATTCGTTCAAATATGATGCAATTTAATAATGCGTCTTTTAATTATTGTGAAAAGTTCAAATTCTCTCTGACAATCGGAGGTTTTGTACTATTAGTAAAGAATATTAGACATATTGGGGTCACATGGAAGTTCTCACTGCTAAACTAATAAATTTAGAATATGAGCTGCCAATGGCATAAACTGATTGAGATAATGGACTTTTTAAGTAATTGCAGTATGTGTCAGATTTTCACCAGTCAAACTTTTAACATTGTTTATTTTTCCTTTTTTTTTCGTAGTGGCTGGATCAGTTGTGGGTGTGAATTTGATAGATCTTCTCTCCATCCACGCCCATATTCACTTTCACACTACAAAAAAGCATGTATTTCAATGACATACGGAACATATGAACTGAAGTTTTATTGTTAAAGTAAAAATGTTAAAGTGTCCTACATACGAGCAGAGTATTCAGAAGTACTACCAATTACAATGCTTTTACTCTCAAGATGAAAAATTTGCAGAAATACTATTAATTTTTAGTTTTTCTGTTATTGAAAAGGAATGATCGCTTAGACATTGGTAAGTGTCAACCTCTTGTTTCACATGACACTATCACAAAAATTAGAAGAACTTTTCATAATTTCTAAACTGATACTTTTCATTACGTATCCAAAGAAAGGCTTAGTAGAAAAAGCTTTTGTTCTTCTGCTTCAAATTTCTTGCCCATCTCTCGTTTCCTTGGAAATGAAGGAAAGAGAGTTTCGTTGAGAGGTGCATATCAGAGCCAATGTCAATCATCGTCTTTATAGATTTATCTAGTCTTTCATGCAAAGAGTTCGGACTGAATGTGGTATCTCATTAGAATAATTGGATTATGAGCGTCAAATACACCAATGCAGCTTTTCTCGACTTAGTTTGATTATTGAGAAACTTTTTTTTAAGTATCAATGATAAAACTGCATACATCTTTCAAAAATCCATTAGTATTTCGCAATCCTTTTTCATCATAAATAAATATTAAACCAAAATCAATAGTATAGTTGGAATCAGCACAAAAAACCGGCGTCGTATCTTAAACATATTAGCTAAATATTTTTTCATGAAACATGCACCTGTGAATATGCAGTTTCAGTTAGCTGACTATCGACATCATCGAATCAGTGTAATTAGTGAAGACTGACTGCACGAACACATTGATATTGGCATCAGTGTTCACTGAAACAGTGGAAGACACCACTACAAACGAGAGATATTTTGACATAGCTGATGATGCAATACAGCAGCAAATGCGCATATCAGTGGAATCAATCTTCCCGTCAACACTATGTCGGTAACTGATTGTCAGTATTTACACCAAAGCTACACATTGCTAAATGTACCTTGAGTGCATTGAAAGGAAAATTGAGGAAAAAACAATACTGAGAGGCTCTCATATACTTTTTTTTTTTGTTAAAGCATCTATGTATTAGAATGTAGTTTTTTCGTTAAGCCCAATTGTGTGATTGGATTTGCTCTGAAACTGAATGATGATAATTAAAAACGCTATGTACGTTCACAAGCTTCACAAGTTTGCCCAACTTTACTGCTGCCATCAGAAAAATTCCATTTTTCTACAGAATAAAACAAAATTTAAGAAAAGCTCAATAAGTATTTTTATAGATCGCGATTGAGCGATTCTAAGAAGATAAGACATTAGGCAACTTTTTTTCTCACAAAAGTGTAGATGGACTTAGATAGGTATCTACTTAGGACAATTCAAAAGTAGTATCGCTAATACTTTAATGGTGTGGATGAGGATGTGAGGGTGGGTGAGAGTAAAGAGAAAATCTAATACCTTCACACCAAACTCTCATACGCTCTACTACCCGCACTCTCATGTCTGTTGTTCACGCCTTCACTCTGAAAGAAGCAGCCATTTCATATGTTACAACCAGTGGCACCCGTCTCGACTTAGA
This sequence comes from Rotaria sordida, assembly GCA_905250125.1. NCBI lineage: Eukaryota > Metazoa > Rotifera > Eurotatoria > Philodinida > Philodinidae > Rotaria > Rotaria sordida. The sequence continues at coordinate 13,624 of CAJNOL010000923.1, forward strand.
GTAAGCCACTAAACAGTAAAAGCATATTGAATTTTATAGAAAGTGACACTAAAAGCCTATTAAGAAATACGTGATTGTTTTGAATTCCAGGTGCTTCGACAATGACTGGTGCTGGCATAACAGAAGCAAACAGAGCGACACACGTCAGTCAGGTTCAAGTAATTCAAATAATTTCTTAGTGTCATTTTTTTGTTCATACCTAACTTCTTTTGTTCATAGAACGATCGAGCTGCAGCAGCCGCCAGCGCCGTAAACACTGAATTCTTCTCCACCAACAAAAAGGTCAGACGATAACCATTGTAGGAAACGACTATTCATTAAATACCTCATTCTTTTTAGTCTGTCGTTGCGAAAATCAGTGCTGCAGCAGTTCAAGGTAGGTTACTGTTGATTATGTCTTTCAGCAAGATTAGTGATGATGACAGTTATGTGAATAAGATTGCCGTACTTTCTAAGGCGCACTATACTCACAGAAGAAATTCATAGATGATATGATCAATTTTTGAAGAACTTTTCTCGTTTGCCTATAGTTCGCGCATGTGGAGTAACACGGTCCTTTCGGATAAATTTCATAATTTATCTATTGACAGAAAGCGCATGTTCTTTATCAGAATAAGATTTACATCGTCTTTCCATTTCTATCATAATATCCCAGCAAAAGTATTTGAATATTTTTTAAATAAAAAGAACCCATAGATATTATTCTGTAAGGAAATTTAGTATTCTCACGTTAACTCGAATCAAGAGGTTAGCTAGTTTTATTGAATTTTCGCATCTTTTGCCAAATGGTTCTTGGAAATGACTTTTAAAAGTAACTAGAACTACTTGAACATCCTGATCTAATTGGACAACGAGTAACAATGTGAAACAAAATATGATTTTGCGATCATTCTATCGTCATTCAGTAACCAATTAGATTTTTGTTATCGTTCATTCATTGAAGGATACCACTGTGGGTATGTTTGTTTTCTCTTCGAACATCGACAGTACATATAAGAGTTGTTCGAAGAGGACGGCTAACATAATGTCCTTAATCCTCACTTTATTTAGAAATGTAGGTTTGACTTTTTGTCGAAAACAACTATCTTTTTCTAGAAGATTGACGCTGTGTTGTCTTCAACATTACATTATGGTCAACTTTTCTTAAAGCCATATAAACGGAACATGTGTTGTTGCTTATACCAACGTCTTGGATTTTTTAGAAGAAGAGACTAGAACATTTGAATCTAGAACTAGAAATCAATATACCTAAATTAGTGGATTACCTTAAATTTTGAGCATTTCGATAAAGCGAACATACATTCACATGTTACATATAAGTGTATATAGTTTTTTCTTGTTGGTTGGAACCAATCAGTTTTTTCATAAATTTAAAATAAGAAAATGAACAGAACTCGTTGCAAAAGCGTTTGATTCACTTTTTAAAGTTTGTTTCGCTATCATGCTACTTTCAGTTTCATAGGTTCTTTGATTGCTCGACGACACTTAAGTTCCTAAAGATCATGTTACTGGCATAGTTTGCAGGGTTCCATAACTTTCTTCATTTCTCTGAATTCGTTCAGATTTTTGTCTACTAACGATTTGTTGTGTTTCCTGATTTCCTTTGTCTCAATAAGTTCCTAGACTTCGTTGATATGCTTGGAATCTCTAGGTTTCTTCATTTCATTGAATTTTTGATAGTTCGTACAGTTTGTGGAGTTCTGAAAATTCTTCTCATTAAACCTCTTTCGTCAGTTCCTAGAGTTCCTAGAATCTCTTGGTTCTCTGGTTCCTGTCAGAAAGTAAATCTGATATATTCGTGGCATGTTAGTTTGCGATATTAAACGTGATAAGATGAGATTTCAGGAGATCTACAAAGGATTGAAATTTAACACTTGGCTCTTGTATTGCATGCTAAGTTTTCCTCAGCTGCGTCCACTCGTAGAACGAAGTGGTCGTGGAAACTCTGGATGTTGTATGAAAACTACTCTTATCAAACGAGGGTTTTGCATTTTATAAATTGATTCAATCCAATAGATGCGTTTTCGTCGATAGATCTTCTATGCTGTCTTTGACACCACGAAATTTAGTATCGAGACACGTCGATAAGTAATGAAGCTCGACAAGAAAAAACATATGGCATCCCCTTTTTTATTTTCTCAACCATTTGTTGATAAAGAATATTTTTTTAAATTTGTCCTTACATTCTTCGTCGTGAGATGTTTTCTTTATGGGGCATTCGTCGTTTTTTTGCTTTACCCTTGGAGGATGTATATCTTGAATTTCTATGATCCTATTGATTCATAATATTTTGGCGATTCCATGGAATTCTCAAATTTTTCATATTTCAGAGATTCTTTTGATTCATCAGATTGCTGGCAATCTTTAAATTCCTAGGATTTTCAGACTATCTTGCATTCCTCGAAATGCATGTATTTTTAGATGGATTTGAATTTCTTGGAATCTTCCAAATCCTAAAAACTCTCTGATATTAAACTTCCTCAGATTCTTTTAAATCTATCCGTATCTCTGATTATTTGAATATTGTGCATTGTTTGAATTTACTCAACTCTCAGGATTCGTTTAACTTCTCAGATTCCTACCACTTTTCTTATACTTTTTCTCAACATGCTCACACTTTGCTATTGACATTCTGTAACGTTTACTTATTGTCCTTATTCTTTTGTGAGAGCAATCACTGTTCTATACTGGTGAAGAAGGTGATGGATCAGGATTATACGTTGCGAAACAATCAAAATATTTTATAGATTAATTAGAATTCAATGCAGTGTACGAAAATGTTTGTTTTTGTCGATTATGCACAAGTGACTAAATTAAGTTCGAAATAAAACGGATTAGACTGCTATAATAATAATCAGAAATATATCAAATTAGTAGATTTCACTGTGCTATCTCCACTTAAGCAAAAATTTATAGCACTCAGAAAGAGAATTAAATTATTTCAGATACTAAAAGTAATATTATATATTAAGTGAAATTCATATTTCATGTCTGCTCGATTTGAGTTTTGACTTGAGATGTTGACATGTCAGTAATTACTCTGGAACGATGGCAGATATCTGGTGCTCGTCAATGAAAGATGGTTTAACTTGATCCATTAGAAATAAGAAGTATTTCATTCTATTTTTAAAATGTTCAAAGTTTACCTGAAAATGTTTTTAATTAAATCATTGATCACTTATTTTTATTTTACCCATTAAAAATAATGTACTATACTTAATCATAAAGTAGAAGAAAACCCAAATTTTATTTTGTTGCATCACGATAAATTACAGCAACACAATGTAAAGTGCCGGGTAGATAGTTAGTCATTGAAAAAACTCCAATATGAACAATCGTTTAATACTATTCTTGAAATTTAATCTATTTGATAGCTTAAATAAACGAGAAAAGAAATCAATTGATAGGAAGTCTGTCGGTTCAATGAGTATCAAATGGAAATCATTAAAGTTAGCGAAATCAGACGAACCATCTATGCAACATTTTCTGATGGTAACTTTACAACAACATTTCAAGAAATAATTATCGATCAAAAAAATTATTTCTACTTTTTTCGTTGCATTTTGTGTTCTTTCGAAGTAGATATTTGTTTTTTCTTCATTAGAAAATAGTAGTACTTCGTTCTCGTTGTTGTATTCATCTACAAGTTACTGAGTATCGTACTCACCTAAGTCCTTGTTAAAAGGGCACATTATTAGTAAAAATATTTAAATAACTTTATCAAATGTATTTATTCATTCTTTTTCATTATATTTTTATCTTCATCATGTAAGAAAAATCACGTTTAAATCTATTTAAGAACACAATGATAAAAATGACTTACAGTGAGTGTGCGCGACTAATTTTGTTCTTATCCTAACAAAAAAAAATTGATAAATATATTCTAACATATTTTCCAATAACACATATTTTTAATAATGATGTCAATTCAGTATAGGCAATTGTCGACGATAGTTTAGATATATATTCTTTATATCTGTTCGACTTCAGATATTCGAAAAATACATAAAAAAGGTTCAACATTGTTCGAAATCTAAAAAAACAATCTTCATATATGTTACTTTCACAGAACGCGCAGTAGTTAGATGAGTTTTGTAAAAGTAGAATGATTTTTTTTTATCGTATATATTTTACATGTGACTATACGTTCGATTCATAACTGAGCAACTCAATTCGAAAACTAGGCAATTCAATACATGATTCGAATTGAATTGAGTCAAATTGAAAGAAAAATTTCCTAATTCATGAGTTGAGATGAATAGAATCGAAAAAGTTTTTAAAGATCTGTGAATTCAGTTTCATTTCGCTTAAATCAAAAATCTTGAACAGATATATTCGCGTGAAAATACTTTTATGATTTTGTTTTCGTAATAATTCCGACATGTTTTTATGAGTTTGTTTTCAAAAATATCTGCTTGCTTTATTGTAGTTGCCGTGCGGAAAATTACTCAATTTCTTTTACAACATCTGAAAATTCATCAATAGAAAACCGATATTCAGCATTAGGAGGAAGTTTTCATTCCTTTCCATGTCGATCCTAATAGGTTAAACAAATCATGTGAAAATTTCGTTTGAAAATTAGAATGTCAGAACTTCATCTTTTTGATAAAGTTTATTAGAAAGTTATGATCTGATTGAACATGGAATCCGATAATTAACAAAATTTCATTATGTTCATAACTTCTAAATCAAAAATACAATTTGTTCACTTCTTCATTGTCATGTAATTTTTTTTTATTTTTCACGCTAATGAGGTGATTAATTTTCGTTCACTCTCTATTAGACAATAGTGTAGCCTCAGTCGTTTGTTCAACAAACCTAGATTATACGTACATGACATCGAATGAAATTTGATTATTATCACAAATGTAGTCAAATATTATATTTTCTCTCATAAACATAATTTTATTGAATTTGTCTGTTGATAATTGGAATGAAAATGAATTGAAATGGTTGAACATGGTAAAAAGAAAAAGATCTATTTCATTCATTTCATTTCGGATTTCAATGATGCTAAATAATTTTTTTTGACTTGTTCGTCTTATATGAAATCCTATATTCCGACTACACATTATATATTCTATACTATTATATAGATCAGATGACAGACAACGTAATTCTATCATAAATGTTAGGGAATGATCGTTCAACTAGCGGATAGGTATATATATCTACGCAAAATAAGAATTGGATTTTGACATTTACGAAAACAATCATATGTCAATAGATATTTTTATAAATATATGTCTCTCTTTAATGAGAAGAGTTGGAACTAGGTGTCGTCTCTCATTAGAATCATTGAACATCGGACTTGAAATGTCTCTATGTCACTTGTTTTTTCGATTTTGCCTGAGTATTGAGATAATGCATTGTTTTAAATTTCAATCATAAAATCATAGAGAACTTTGAAAAATGAAGTGGTGTATTTCGGCGATTTTTTTTTATCCTAGCTATATGTTAGACCAAATTGAATAGTATATTCGACATCAATATAAAAAATACGTCAAATCAGAGATATTACATTACTGATGTCAACTATGTTATTTATTTTACTTTGATATTGAACGATAATGAATGTCGATTAAGTATAATCGATTTTGGATGATAATTTACATGTTGTATTATATATATATTCTTTCTATTGTCCGTCCAACTTTATATATTGAGTAAAAAACCTCAAAATAGTTCGAAATCTGTGCAACAATTTATATATATTACTTTCACAGAACGCGCAATAGTTCGATGAATTTCTTAAACATAGAATAATTTTTATCGCATATCTGTACATGTTACTAAACGTTTGGTTTTCTTTGAATTATTCCTGAGATCTGCGTTACTTGCAATTTAATTAAATGAATTTTTAGTTATGTCAATCTTCTTATCATTTTGCAACAAATGACTTATTATAGTTGAATTTTGTTAACATAAAAACCTATATTAAATTTAAAATTCTTTTGAGTTTTTAAATTTGACATACACTCTTTGAGAGCAATATCAGACTAAGCTGTCATTTGTTATAAGATAATAACAAACCAGTCCGACAAGACTTTAGAAAAAAGCGTATTTTTCTGAACAAATTTTAATACCTCCAAAAATCGCTCGTTTTTGCTCGTTCTTTTCAAAACAATTCAACGTATATAGACGCAGAATCTTTAGTTCAATTACTTATATTTAAACAGAAACACCTGATGGGAGACTTATTATTTATAGACTGGCAAGTCAATTTTTTAACAATCATACAGAATAAGATGTTCTCAAAACTGTCCGACTACTTTTTTTTTGTTTTTACTCATGTACATGTTAATGCCCGCTGCTTCTTCTTCTATTTGTTTACTTCGTTTACATATTATTTTTCTCAAAGTCCAAAATATGATTTCTATGTTGTTTTAAATGAAGGTAAATACAAGTTTCTAAAGAATTTAATTATGCATCTATTAAAAACAAATTCTGACTATCTAATTAAGATCTACGCGTTCTAAATTACGTATAAGATCTACATATCCATATGATATCCTATGGAGAGCGTCGATTGGATTAGTATTTCTCTTCTTAGCATTTCAAAATTATAAGTCACTAGCGGAAGTACCCGGCGTTGCTCGGAAAAGTTCAGCCTTAATATATGCAACCAAAACTCCTATTGCGCTCGAGAACATGTCAGAAAACCTAATCAATACGGAGTAGACACGCATAAAGCTCTATTTTTTGTTTCAGTCCTAGTTATGGCTCTTGGACCTATTTTAAGTCCCAGCCACGGCTACTCTCGCTCTCGACTGATATGAAATACTGACATTGAAACCTTGGTCAGAAGTGAAGGATTCTTCATCTTTACACGTCTAGATCAAGGAGAACTTGATGAAACTTATGAGTTCTATCGACTTTTTATCTTGGTCAAGCATTTATAAGAGCGTATACCCATCTGGATCGGCCCCGGTCGTACTTAGTTACGTTCCTGGTTCCAGAGCTTTATAGTTATGTTTCTAGTGAAGAGCCCACATGGACAATCGATTCTTCGACAGCGTTGCAAGAAAAGTCCGTTTTGATCGAAACTAAGCACTACGACACACCTAATTGATCTAGAACGTCGTATTTTGTACGACTGAAGTCACACTGAATCCCGATTGATTGCAAAGAAAGACAGATAGAAAGGTTTTTGTGGGACAGATCCTTTAGTAATCTACGGAGTCGGTATCTATGACGTACAAATTTTCAGCGTTATAGACTATTTATTTGAAATTTTCGTCTCACACGACCTCCAGTAATCAACTTCCCCAAAAGCTGGATTTGAGTATGACATCGGTCATCCTTGATATTCGTTTTCCCAAAAACTCGGTTCCTATTGGTTTCGGGTCAACCAATCAGATTTGAAAACCTGTAGTTCCACGTTTTTCTGTGTGTTCATGAAGTGCTGGTCAATAATACTTCTATAGTACTGAATACTGCAATCTGATTGGTAAGCAACATTGATATGCTTTTTGCAGGCGAAGGAGCAATTCTTTTTGAGCAAAAAAATAGGTGTTGACCGTCTCCTGGATGAGAGGAGAATTCCTGGAAAGTTTGATTGCATTCGCTCATACGGTGTGGAAATGCATAAAGAACAGACAAACAGATAAGCATCCTTCTTCATATATAAGAAGATCAAATTCTATAGCTCCGTCTGAATTGTCCTATGATGTGAAAAGCATTCTCAAAGTTCTCCAACAGCAGGGATTAGATTTGACATTTTCCTAATAAAATGCTAATAGAATTTTCTCAGTTTAGGAGTTTTACACAGTTCTTCTTGTCTGATGTTCATGTAAATGATCATTCAACGTAAATATTCTGCATTCTTGCAATTTCGAATAAAATCCTCAGATCTCTATGTTTTTCTATCGAAAGCTTTCATAGAATTAGCATTACTCTTTCTCGGACAAATCTCCTTACAGCAATCTCCAGATGTTGTTTTTAAGATCAAAAAGATCTTGGCAAGAACTAAAAGTGACATACATGTAAGAATCATTATCAAATCCTTTTTTCTCATAAGAAACTAAGAAAAGACTTCTGAGTTTTTATCTGTGGAATGAGCATCCTCAAAGATGAATGTCGTATTTGTAGCGCTTGCTCTCACGAGAGATGGAATCCCTTCGACAATGACGAATCCTTTTCTTTTTCGTTCATTGTAGTAATTCCCAATATTCCAGAGAAGGCGTCATGGATATTGATTAGGATCGACATTTGTGCACTAGGCAGAGATGGGTAACTACACTATGTCCCGCTCGAACTCCACATAACTCCAGTCCTATTTTCTAATACTCGACATCAATTTCAACTGCAGTGTGTTCCCCTCCAACCCTACACCACTCCACTCCTTTTTCATAAAATCCTACTCCAACTCCGATTAAACTTCAATTCCAGTTGGATTTTACAAAGCTGAACTTCTGCCAAAACACTCTTAAATACACATAAGTTTTTGAACTTAATGAAATCTACGATTGATATAAATTAGTAGCATATTTATTTATTGCTTTATAAACTTTCTCATAAAATTTAAAGATAGGCACCTCCATTCTGTCCTGTTCCTACTCCATTTTCACTCTGATGGGAAAAAGCATCAACTTCAGAGTTGAAATTGCCCATCTCTGATATCAACCATTTCAAAATACTTACTCTTCAGATCCTCCTGAACATATCCATAACATGCGAGCTTACAGAAGACTTCTCAGAACAAGTACTACATAAGGATTATAGCATGATCATCATAGAAGATACTCATTATTTTTAGATTTTGAGGTTTTGGCAAAGTATCTTATTTAGTCATCAAGATTCTCTTTGAGGACCCTAATACAATGGTTTGAAGATGGTGTTCATCAAAAGTTAAAAATAGCATTTTAAAACACTTTCTGCCTATCCCATTATCATCGCCCTTTTCCAAAGCCCATAAAATCCATAGATCCCAATGTTTGTCACTGGAGGGCTCCGTTCGGATTGACATCCATCTTTTCAGCATTTGCAAAAGTAGAAGCCCTCTCAGATTACATAGATTCGCGTGGAATCCTCTCAACTTTGTTCAGTTTCGCCTGTATCCAAGCCTTCTCATGATCTTACTCAGAGTACATCACAGTTGTTCTTCGAACAGCTTCATATAACTTACCAAAAGCCTTATAAAATTTCACCGGCATTCTCTATGCAAATACTTAGGAGATTCTTCGGCAGATCTACATTCATCATACAGAAAATCATGTATCCTTAAGGTTTCCTAAAAAACATAGGGATTAGGTTTGATATTTTGTTGTTCAACGATTCAATATTCTTCTCACACGATGCAGATAGAATCCTCTCTGATGTTCATATAAATGATCATTCTGCCAAAAAGATTCTGAATTCTTGCAATTCTGAAAAAAATCCTCAGATCCTTATGTTTTTCTATCAAAAACTTACATGGAATTAGTATTACTCTTTCTTGGAAAACCTCCTTACAGCAATCTCAAGGTGTTGTTTTTAGAATCAAAAAGATCTTGGCAAGAACTAGAAGTAACATCGATGTAAGAATCGTTACCAAATCCTTTTTTTCTCATAAGAAACTAGGAAAATACTTCTAAATTTTTATCTGTGGAATGAGCATTCTCAAAGATGAATGTCATATTTGTAGCACTTACTTCCACGAGATCCCTTCGACAACGACGATTTCTTTTCTTTTTTGTTCATTGTAGTAATTTTCGATATTCCAGTCGATGCCCGTTGGGCACAGAATGGAGTGACTGTTGCTGGAGGTCATGGAGGCGGCAATGCCACCAATCAACTCTACCGCCCTTTGAGTCTCTTCGTTGATGATGATCAAATGATGGTGATCGCTGACTTGGACAATCATCGTATCATCCAATGGAAAATGGGTGATACGAATGGACAAGTAGTAGCTGGTGGTAATGGCCAAGGAAATCGATTGGATCAATTGAATAGTCCAACCGATGTGTTGATCGACAAAGAGACGGATAGTCTCATTATTTGTGACCGAGACAATCGACGTGTCGTACGATGGTCTCGTCGTAGTGGTACAACTCAAGGAGAAATCCTCATCGATAACATCCGTTGTTGGGGATTGGCTATGTATGATCAGAGATATCTCTACATCTCTGACACCGCCAACGATGAAGTAAGACGATATCAAATTGGAGACAAGAATGGAGCTATTGTGGCTGGTGGCAATGGCGAAGGTGCTGATCTCAATCAATTCAACGATCCGCGCTACATCTTTGTCGATCAACAACAGACTGTCTACGTGTCAGACCACCGCAATCATCGTGTAATGAAATGGAATAAAGGTGCAAAAGAAGGAATTGTTGTCGCTGGAGGTCAAGGCTATGGGAATGCTCTGACACAATTGTGGTATCCTTACGGGCTGTGCGTCGATATGTTAGATACCATCTATGTGGCAGATACGTGGAATGATCGAGTGATGCGTTGGCCTAAAGGAGCGAAACAGGGCACTGTCATTGTGGGTGGAAATGGTCAAGGAGCAGGAGCAAATCAGTTCAACTATCCCGTAGGTTTGTCCTTCGATCGATATGGCAATCTCTATGTCGCCGATTGGGACAATCATCGTGTTCAACGCTTTTCAATCGAATAGACTGAAACTGATTGTACCGATATATACGTCACGGCTCACTGCTCTTCCTCTTTCTTCTTCCTCTCTCTATTGTTCTCCCTGTGTCGTCTCTCTCTTCGTTTCTCTATCATATATAAGCTTGTGTTGAATTTGCAATAGGCACATTCTGGAGATGTGAACTAGCTAATAAACATCATTGCCGAGTAGCGGCTAGCTACTCCTCCAGTCTGTCATAACATCTCTCTCTTATTATTTATCGTTACACTGATGGATTATTTTTTTTTCTTTCCTTTCTCTCGAATGAATCACGTTGAATTGATGAAAGAAATGTCTATTCTATTAGCGCGTGCGCGCGATCAGGAACCATCCTGGTAGCGCTATGGCGAGCGTAATGCTCATGCACGCCACGGGACCACACTCATATCATTCATATCCCTTCCACCATTCGAAATGGATTTTAAAAAAGAATGCTATTGTATGTGAACCTGATAACCGTGTTACAGTTTTAGAATATCCTAACTTGAAAGACAGTAGCTAAATAAATAAAAAATATATTTTTTTTATTCACATTTGAAAAATTATCTTGTTTATAATTATTGAAAATGTTCAAATATAATACTCTCAGTCACGATCTTGTGAATTACTGTTTCAATTTAACATAGCAACTTCAATCTTTTATCCCTTATTAAGATTTGTCTTTAATCAAAATACTTTGTTGGTAAATTTGTATACGAGATTAGGAGTATTTTTGACTACCGCAGAGTGCATACCACGTCAGTAAGGCCAAGATTTATCGTTAATGAACTGCCAGATCGTACGGGCCAACTGGTTAACAAGAGAGGTATGTATCACGAAGTATGTATGTTCGAATCTAACCTTCATCTCTACATTTCTATCATTTGGACTAGTCCGGACGTCAACAGCGGATTCAACAAGACGGATTTAGGACGCTATATGATGGTATAGGTGACTAGTGTAAGGCGTATTGATGAAAATATTTTTCAATTTTTCGAGCATTTCAGACGGTCGTCATGATGAGTCGTCAAAACTAGTCTTTTTTTTGAAAAGGTCTCGTCCACGACTAGTCTGAAGACTTTGAAACACAAAGTTCTATATCATATTTGTGCCGATTGACTAGCGTCATGTTAATCTGCCATGACTAATCTTTTTCTCAAAAAGTCCTCCTACATGACTAGTCCTCCTATTAGCAACTCTTTAGTAGTCCTAGACGGGTCTTTTTTTTGAGAAGCAGACTAGACCTGTTAGAGACAACGACGCCCATCAATTGCATAGTCCGGACGGGCACTATGAACCACAGTCTATTTCAGACTAGTCATGTAGTAGGACTTTTTGAGAAAAAGACTAGACCTGACGTATAGTCAGGACTAGAAAAATTACTAGTCTTTTTACCCGTCCTTTGCTCGCCTAGGCATATATATAATCTGACACGATTGTAACTTAAACTGGGAGGTCTTTGGTATTGTTTTCGTTCTTTTTTTATCTGTAGCTAATGATAGATATTTTCTTCCTTACTTATAGTCACAAACTGATATTTCTCTCCATGGATGTCAGTTACAATATTATTTAGACTACAACGTTGGAGCATGTGCTATTACCTTTTCTCGTCTTATTTTTAGACCCACAATATATTTTTCTTTCCTTACCAGTATTGACAGTCTTTTTCCGTCTCACAATATTGTTTGCGTTTCAGTTAGAGTTACGACGCTGCTTGCATCTTTTACTTTTTCTTCTTTTATCTGTAGTTATAATAGATATTTTCTTTCTCACTTATAGTCGCGAACTGATATTTCTCTCGGTCTATGACGGCCGTAGTATAATTTAGATTTCAAAGCTGGAAGCATCTTGCATTGCACCTTGCTTATCTTCATATCTATAATCAAGAGAGTAAGTGCGGGTCCGGCACCTACAGCATCCCAGCGCCTATTCAGCACTCCCATGTAAAGAAATGATCAGAAAAATCAGATTTTAATCAATCTTTTTTCTGATTAGTAATCGATTAAAATGGCACGATTTTAGCCCGACTTCTTGATTTTTAATCAATCTTAATCGATTATTCGACTATTAATTGATTTTAATTGGTATAACTAAAAAACGAGTTTTTCTCTAGTTTTCACTTAGAGAATTTAATTTTTTATCATTTTTTCGGACTCCTTGCATCGATGAATGGTAAGTGTAGTACTAACCCTATTCCTAATACATTCTCATATACAGCATTAATTCATACGCGTGTAAGCTTTGTTGGGGTGTGGGTGTTAGAAGAGAGGAACACTTACACCCACACCCACACCCACACCCATACTCACACCCACACCCATACTCACACCCACACCCACACCCACACCCATACTCACACCCACACCCATACTCACACCCACACCCACACCACACCCACCCACACCCTCCCACACCTTGTCATGATAATAAATTTTTGATAAGATTTTTTTCGTTAACATGTTTGTTCGTTGTAAGTTGTACATCGCAGTTTTCAATTCCTTATTAGTTGTATTAACAACCAAAATATGCCATAAGATGTAGCGTGAAAAGCTCTACAATTTTCATAAGACCACTTATTTTCTAGTTGCACATTTTGTTCTTAAAATAGACTAAATTTTGAGCGATCAAATTTCGATCATGGAAAAAGATAATGTTTTTGATACACGACGAATTCATTTCTTGTTATCTGATCATTGGGTGTAGATATGTGAGCTCACTTTTCCAACATCCACGCGGATCCCACTTTCACACCCAACAAAGTGCGATACTTAGAATGTTCAAGTACTATTTTTATATCCATCAGAAAACAAACGCGGAACTGAAAGATCCCACAATGGCACGATGTCAATCCTAAAAATTGGATATGCTCCTCAGATTAGTTCTTTCCATATTTGTAAATACTGATTCAACTAATAACGCTTGATTATGGAAATGCAATATGAAGAAAGAAATTTTTATAGGCAGATTGATTCTTGGCTAAAAGATTCTGTCATAATAGTAATGCTAAGAAAAATGAATTCATTTATTGATTAGCTAGTGCCATGCGTGAGTTTGTTTGATAAGATTGAGCCGATTCATCCGACGGCTTCTCGATGACGATCTCTTCGACTGGTCGAGCATTTAAAACATAAATCTTGAAGAATTAATTTTAAAGTAACAAAATGCAAATGAAGAGAAAATACTGACTACCTTCAACTTTTTGTTTTGTCCAGTTTTCTGACGATATCTCAAGCATGTGATAACCCCTAGTATGAGTACAACAAGAACTAAACAGCAGCAGCCATGCACAATAAAAGGAACAGTCATCGCAGACGAAGATGACAATGGATCGTCCAACATTGTATTTTGTTGAAGGAGAATTCGAGCATCACTCGTTTCGTTGATGACCAGACTGGTCAAATGACTACCAAAATTTATCATCTTCCGAAAGTACGTCTAATGAGTAATGATGATAAAGTTGGCTTGCTTTTTTATATGCGACTCATATCTACCGTAGTTTATCAAATCTACAGATTAGTTCTTTTTCTTTCTCTTATTTTCGGTCTCAAAGCAAATATATAGTAAGCATAAACTTTGTTCCTCTTGACAAATAAGAATAAGAGTTGACGAGCAAACAGAATAATAGTGAAAGTCTCCATTAGCTTTAAGTCTGTTCGATGAGTGCCGCACAAGGACAGTGACACAGTTGCTAAATACATAGCAGATTGTTAAAATAATTTTCGTCAAATCTGTCATTAATAGCTGCAACCATCGTATATAAGACTGCATAGTAAGACTTAACACGATACTTACCTTATATTGTTGATTCACTTGAAATATTATCAGCTCTAAAACGTAATATTACTTTTCGTTTACACTTTCCAATACGTTCATCAATATTATTAGCCATACAAATTTCCATTGATTTATTCCAAATTCTATTAAATTCATCTTCACTTCTCAATAATTGAAGCAATTCAATTGTGGTCTGAACATTTTTTTTAACGCATCAGTTAAAGTTATATTTGAAAGGTTGTAAATATTTTGATATGTTTGTGATAAGATAAATTGCACTCATCATTTAAAATGTGAAAAACAAAATCAAACGTTTTTATCACTTTTAATAGAATAAACGGATCATTCCTTTCAATTTCTTCTGTAATATAATTAATATTTTCGAATATCGATTCGAAATAACTTTCAAACTTTCATATCGACAAATCCATCGAGTATCGAATGACTGTTTCAATGGTACTGATACAACACCTACTTTTTTTTGTAAATCTTCAAACATTTTATGACATTTTGTTGATGCTTCAGTTAAGTTGTACAAACATTTAACAGCGTCAGAACTATCTCGAACATGTACAACAGCTTCTGCAATATCCACTAAACATAAGTTTAATACGTGACTATTGCAATGTATATGTCCGAGGCAAAATTGAACTTTAGGCAAAATTAAACTTAGACAAAATTGATTTGTAGTTAGGCGCGAAATGAAGAAATTATTTTCTTCCATTTGAAAATAAATTCAAGTTTTCATTTTGATTAAGAAAACAGAATGCATTTAGTCTTTTAATTAAATAAACTTATTTTGTTCATTTCTCACCGATTCATTCTCGTTGGAAGTAACCCAACACCAGATTCTGCTTCGTCTCCAGTGCTTTTTGATCCACAGATTTGTAAACAAATAATAAAAATACCTCACGATAAGTATGATCGGTAACGTGAAATAAATAGCTAATAAGACTTTATAACTAGTTGCATTATTTTTACATTAATATCTTAAAATCCTACTGTGTGTGGTGAACTCTAGGATTGAGTATCGATGCCTTTTTAGCATAATGTCGTCTTGCAGAATCAAAACTGTGTCTTCTCTTCGTTAAATTCAACTAATCTAGAAATAGCCACACATGAGGGAACAAAAAAGAGAAGGTCAGAAGTTCAGGAAGATGTCATATAAGCGGGGTATGACGGCTAATGACCGTTACCTTGGATAAGAGAAACACTTATTTAGCAGATTTGTGGCAACCCATAAGCATCTTCACTACCCTTTGCTCGAAAAAAATCAGTAATGTGAATGAAATAGGTGATAAGTATTTAAATAGTTATGAGGATGTAGCAGTAGCTCTGCGAGATTGAATAGCCATTAAACACAATATCCGAAAACTAGAACTAAGCAACTACTGAAAATCTTTCCCTTCGTCGCTACTTAAAGCTATTCATATGAGAAAATTGTATCTCTTTTGAGAATGAACTATTTTTAAAAAGAGACAAACTAACATATTCACTTATTGAGTATTAATTGCCGAGTGAATACCTTTGCTATTATATTATGAGAAAACATAAATTAAAGTCTTTCGTTGGTTTGTTGAATGCGATAGAACTTGGTTAAATATAATAACGTCTTCAATATTGTTTGCATATTATCTATGAACCGTATTGTATTCGAATGGAAACAGTTAGGTATCGATGAGAATTGATGTCTGATTATAAAGAACATCCTTTCTTTCTTTCTTTTTTTTGGTCGGGCTGCTTACGATCGGCTCAATGTCAGTGGAATATATTAGCGAACTCTACATCTTCCCAAGCTTTGTTTAATTTCTATTGAATATAACTCGCGCACTCTACATCTTCCTAAACTTAGATTAGTTTGCATTTAATACAGCTTGCAAACTCTACATCTTCCTAAGCTTATTTCAATTCGCATTGAATACAACTCGCGAACTCTACATCTTCCTAAGTTTAGTTCAATTTGCATTGAATATAACTCGCGAACTCTACATCTTCCGAAGCTTAGTTAAATTTACATTGAATACAACTTGCGAACTCTACATCTTTCGAAACTTAATTAAATTTGCATTGAATACAACCTGCGAACTCTACATCTTCCCAAGCTTAGTTTAATTTCTATTAGATATACCTCGCGCACTCTACATCTTCCTGATCTTAGTTCAATTTGTATGTAATACTACTCGCGAACTCTACATCTTCCTAGACTTAGTTTAATTTGTATGGAATAGAACTTACGAACTCTATGTCCTGCCAAATTCGATAGTTACAAAAATTAAAAAGTTTCCTTTAGTTTTTTTTAAATTAGTTTAATTTTGCCTAAATCTCAATTTTGCCCGACACATATATATAAAGCTATTGATATAATTTGAATAACTCTACTACAAACACCCTTTTATCCACCTCGCATTGAACTTGCTTCATCGAAACATTGACCAACGATATTTTTAACATCCAAATAGAGTTTTTTTTAATCAATTCATTAATAAACTAAATAAACTTTCATCTGTTGTATCAGAAGCGCGTCCAAAATCCTTAAAACATTCGTAAACATTGAATTCATCATCAACGTAGCGTATAACCAATGAAACTTGTTGATGACGTGCCATATCAGTGGCTTCCATAATCATAATCGAAAAAATTGAGATCTTAATTTCATCAATGTTTTTGTTTGAAAGCTTTGAATCCACGTTGCCAATTCACCAATTCGAATTAAAATTGGACTATATACAGGATGGGCCGAAACTCATTTTACTAAGAAAGCAATCGAATATTTCTGTTACGGCTCGAGGAAACGAGCTGATTTTTTTATCAATAATAGAGATATATTTACACTCCATATACATAAAGACAAGGCTAGAGTAAACCTTTGTTAATTATCACTATTGACTTCAGAGATGCCAACAGGCCACTTTTTTCCGGCCTGACCTAGCCTACAGGCCAGGCCAAGAATCAAAGAGTGGCCTGCGCCCTGGTCTGGCCTGACCTGACCTGCAGGCCAAACGGGACCAATTGATGTTTCTGATTTTTCAAATCCATTAAATTCTCTAACTTTGTATTAATGTATGATTCCAGTTTCAAGTATTCATTTAATTTATTTTCATGAAGATAATGGGTGTGGGTGTGAGAATTGATTACTTGATTTCCACACCCACACTCACACTCACACTCAATTCCTAACCCCTAGAAATCTGATTCACTGAATTTCCTAGCCCCTCGAAATTTGATTGGTTGAATTCCTAGTCCCTTAGACCCTAATTGTTTGAGAGATAGATAGCGAAAATATCTGATCGACCATTGATGTTTTTTTGACCCTGACACAAACACACACACACATACAAACTATTTTTTTTCATCTGCCCTTCCCTACAGTCGAGGGAATGAACTCGTCGGTCTGGTAAATGACAACTGAAATTCTATTGACATCACTAGTTTACTTTTTTCTTTATAGTTGAATATTTAAGAAATCATCTGTCATCTTCAAAAGAAAAATGAAAAGGATGTCAACCAAGAATTAAAAGAGGCAAAAAAAACTGGAAATCAAAAATTAATCGAATAAAAACAGGGTGTGGGTGTGGGTGTGGATGTGCGCTGGGTGTGGTGTGCAGGTATATGGTTTTACATAATCACCGATCGACACCCACACCCATTCACACACCTACATCCTACGAAAGTCCTTTTTTTATAATGATATATTTTACCAGGACGATTTCAAAAAGCGTCAAGATGATAACGTTGGTCATTTTTTTCGAATGAAAATAGTTAAAACATTGATAAATAGACACGAGACTCTAGTAATAAAATAGATTGATTTCATAAGCTAGATCCACATGTGTGAAATAGATGTGCCTTTTTTCGTCTCCTTACTTTATTCTTTTTCCTTTAATGTTTATCAAACATTTTTTCTTTTTTTTTATATTATGTTCTACTTTATTGCTCCATTTTTTTTCAGTCTTTCTTTCATTGTTTATCTACCATATTATGCAAAGTTATGTATAGTAGCCCTTCTTCAATTATCTGAATTCGACACACTTGTATTTTAATATCTGTATACTGTAATACTAACATTTAATTTCATTCCTATGCCAGCACTTCCGAATGTAAGAATAAATAGCAATATTCAAAACAAAAAGTACAGCTTTCTTTCTCTGATTCATTATTTCCAAGCAAAACAAGATAATATGAACGACCTATATATAATACAGGAGATCGTGGTTTTTCATGCTTTTCATCGCACTTTGAGTTCAAACATGGATAGATTGCTGTTTGAGATACACTATGCCGCTTAGTTTAATCAATAACAAGGATCAGTAGTTTCTTTCTGTTTGTTCTCAAATTATAATCTGATCTAAAACGGAAGCAATCGAATTTTGCATGTAATTGCTCTACTTGTTTAGATAAAATGTGTGCTGAAAGAAATTCAGCAGCTTCGGAAGTCAGACTCATAAGTTTGAAGTACTTTTTGAAAGTACTTTTCGAGATCAAGAAGCAATACTACATTTTTACCTAAAATCTGCTGTATTATCCTAGGAAAATTGCAAATCCCTTTTTTTGTCTGGTCAACTAGTGGATCTCAGAGGTCGTGACATCAAAAATTTATGCTTTATCATTTGATTCACTTGGAGTTTTCAAGAAAGTTAAGACATCAATCTGGAAGAATATGCTAGGAAATCGAATATGCTTAATGAAAAAGCAAAGAATTCCTTCGATGCTGACAGTTTTCAAAGAATAAATTCTAACGATAATTCTTTAAAGTAAATTGTCAAAGTTTTGGTCTTCCAATATTTACTTTCCTATATGAAAAGAAAATACAACCAGTTGTTAAATTGTTGCTTTTATGAATTACTCTACCTTTTTTGGATGCAGTCTATTGCAAAAACGATTGAGCGAACCTGTACAGACTGCTTGCATAGCATTGATGTCACGCATGAGCATATCAATTTTCATTGAGATCAGTGAAATATTATGAAAGGAGCAGAAAACCTCGAGAGATGTTTGTTTGACCTGTTAGAGCAGCATAAAACTCTAACAATATGAAGATAACTAGGAAGAGAATGTAAAAAAGAAATAAAGAAATGGAGCAATTAGAGTTGCTGATATGAAACTAATTGTTTTATTCAATTTATTGTACATAAGAATGATAGGATTGACTTCTAACAATGTGAAAGATTCAAATGTTTCATTTCATTTTCTTTCTGCAAGCAAAATAAAGGAAAATGAGTAGGCATCATCTGTATTTAGATTAGATAGAATGTCTTTTCGAACTCTCTCTAATTATATGTACCTGGATAGCAAACAATTCAAGAATTAGTAATGTGCATCATCATGACTAATTAGAATGAGCATTTCGTTCCGTCATATTGTCACATGGATTATTCTTGCAATCAAATATCATTTATTTGATATAGCAGAAAGTGTAAATTATGTTTCTTTGTGACTACACTTCATTTTTGAAGTATTATCTATCGTAACCAGTCGAGATTTTATTACAACATGGATTCAAATGGCATAAGCAATGGTCTATTGATCGCTCCATATCAACTGAACATATATTTGGCACTTTTCATTTATATCACTGGTGTCATTGGCAGTATCGGCAATATAATCGTATATAACTCCAAATCAATGCGTAGTCGAGCTTGCTCTGTATATTTATTATGGGAATCTATCGTTGATCTGCTCTATCTTAATTCGGTACTCTTAACACGTATATTAATGAAAGGTTTTCGAATTTCAATCACATCACGTTACGATATTTTGTGCAGACTTCGCCAGTTTGCTTCAAACTATGGAAATCAACTTGCATTCACTTTCTTAGCATTGGCAACAATTGATCGAATTCTATTATCCCAGCGATCACCTAGTAAGTTCCAGAATAGTTAGTTTCCTTCAGATTTGATCATTTTATTTTCTTCACATTGATATAATGCACTTCAAAAGCATTGCAGGATTCGACGAGTTAGCTCGAGTTTTATCCTTCCGCTCACTTTCCTGTGAAGAAAGAGTATTTTTATGCTCTTGATATTTCGCCGAAAATATACAGCTAGAACATTACAATTCTATGATAGAATTTTTTTTCTTACTTATCGTGCTCTTGTTATGTACGCATCTTCTGATCTAAATATCGCCATTGAGCCAACAGTGTCACTCTATCTGAACTGTTTTTCTATACTAGTAAAAATGATGCGAAACATCACTTGTTTTTATAGGAAACTTTCACAAGCTCTGCAAGAGAACATCTCGATGAAAAGAATATTTTACGTACTCTTTATATCGGAAAAATGTTAACTTTTCTAAACTTTAGAAGAAATATATATTTGCTGAAGAACAGAAGAAAACTAAGTTTTCAAATTTATCTCGTGAATTGTGTCGTGAACTAATACAAAAATCAGGCATTTTCTCTTACTCTCGATAGTGAAGACTGGCTGCGACATAACAAAGTTCTTTGAGCAGATTGACCTGTTCTATGTCGATGCAAGCTGGAAGATGACTACTGTGATATTGAAGAAACGGAAACTGAGTCATTATGTAATCATCTATTGAATATGAAATGAATAGTAAATATTAAAGAGAATGAGTTGTATGTCGTTGAATCAATTCAAATCGATTCAATTAGAATACAATGTTAGACAGTTGTTGAAACCATTGACCGAAAGGTATATGCTTTTCTGTTAGACAGAAAAATCCATGTAAGGCATATCTTTTTATTGTTAAAGTATTCTACAATTGGTTTAACTTACGCTAATAGAGTGTAGCATATGTGGAGATGTTGAGATCATTGTCGGATCGCTCTTAGAAAATTCTGAAAAGCGATTTGCTTAATTCTGACTCTTTATTGATTGAATTCCGTTTGGAAAATAATGCTATTAATTCTTCACAATTTACGTTATTTGCTACTCGATGTCACTCCACTTTAAAAAAATATGTCATGGCTCTGAATCCACCAATGTCGATTCATACTGACCAATGCATATCTATGACATACAGATTTTAATAAACATACATATATAGCGAGAAAATCGGATTCAACCGATCAAATCTGCTTCACAGATGATCATATATGTCTGCATGTATTGTTTTCGAGAAGAAATTTTTCATTTCCGTAACTTTGTCAATACCAAATAAACGAAAAACAAAGCATTCTTGTTGACAATCGGAACAACACCATAAGACTATATTGCATTTTTATCAGTGTCACACCAATTAATTGATTAAATTTCAATTATAAAAATATTCAGGATATTTATCTTAGGCAATGTTTTTGGTGGTCGTGGAGTATTTTACTTGTTTTGAAGAAGCTGATGTCAATAGGGCACTGTTTCATGCCAATGTTTATCGGCTCTGATAGCATAAAAACCCATCGCTCATTGATAATGAAAACATGTGGTGCTGTTTACTAAGTAGATCGATACTTAGAAATGTTTTTTTTCAAAAGTAGTAGGACATTTCATTTTCAAAGTCCATTCACTTGTTTAGTTGTGTTAGAAATCCGTGTACCGTCTCACAAAATCAAAATTATATTTAGTTCAAATCTGGGTTGCTCATTATTAGAATAAAAATCGATCACGATATAATTTTTCATCGATTAAAACTGATTTTTAATTGATTTTCATCAAAATTATCAATCCGATTATTTTGCACTAAAATCAAAATTTTAATCGGTACTAATCAATTGGTGCTGATTGATAATAATGATTTTCATTGATAATAATTTTCATTTTGATGCAGAATAATCGGATTATCAAGAATGAGAATTGTTCTATTGATCATAAAATGCAGTTTTGATTCAGAATATGCAATTGCACATATGCATTTTATTATCTGTTCCTGATTATGTCAATTAATTAAAGATTATATTTCTGTTAGAACATTCTTGAATAGAAAAATTTGAGCAATTTGTGAAGCAATACTTAAGGCCATTTTCTAACAACTATATTTTATTAAACAAAAGAATTTTCTTTTTATCAATCGGTAAAGTTCGATTACTTGACAATGTCTATCACATATAAGAATCCATGGGAACAATTGTCGTTCTGAATACTGATTGTATTCAATAAACAATGAAAAATAAGGCATTTTTTTACATTACAATTAGTTCGAATGTTAACTAATGCATCATTTTTCTCAGTCTGCGATTTGCTGAAACATCACAAATGTGGAGAGCTAAATATACGAAAGGCATGATAACTCTTATTATTTTTTCTCTGCAAACTCTATTTTCGACTGGCTTTCATTTAATGAAAAAAATTGATTATTTACTCTATTTAAAATAATAACAATATCCATCTGGACAAGTATTACTTTTCAATCCAGTTCATATTAGAAGGGTGAATCCACAGATATCCAACCACTTTTTGGAAAAAGTTATTTTTTCAATCTTTTTTAGTCAGAAAGATGTAAGCGCTCTAGAAAACGTCGTTGGTAAAAAGAAAGACATCTTCTCTGATGAAATTCTGAAGCTTCAGGTCGTTTTCTCGGAATATGTACACCTATATTCCATGTTTTAGCTATCAGATCAATAGATACCCTACTAAATATTCAAATCAAAGTTTCTATCGTACACAGGACTCCGTACTTACAGATGTCCTTATGTGAAAAGGACGTATTAATTTCACTCGATCCTCGTTCCGTATGATTGAATTTAAATTCTGGATCTTCATTCTCCTGACATGATGTCAAAAACACGAAAGCCGTCAACATAAAAACGATGATCATATACGAGAAAGAAAATACTCAAGTTAAGCTTCTATGAGAAGATCATGAAAGTTAAAGTTGACTGCCTCATCCTACGCCGTTATATGGAGAAGCCATAGACATGGCAGGAGTTCGTTCGAAGCTTCAATAAAAAAAAATTCAATGAAAAACATAGAAGAGAAACTGATGATTGTCGACTACCTGGAATAAATGTGTGCATGTTTCGAAAAAACGACCTAGAACTTCAAGATTTCATCAGAGATGTTTCTTCTTTTTTTACTAACAACGTTTTCTAGAGCGTTTACATCTTTCTGACTAAAACAAATTGAAAATAAACTTTTTCCAAAAACATGGTTGGGTATCCATAGATTCACCCATGATTCCAGTAATCACATTTCCATACTCTATGCAAATACCAAAATACAACGCATCTTGTACACTTCATCCTAAATTATTCATTATGATTTTCACTATGAAACAGTTGAAAACTATTTAATTGACCCTATTTGAGGTAGTGAAGACTAATTTACTATTAGTTGAAAATCAACGACGAATAATTTTAAAAATGTTTTTACACAGTAATCGTAGCAATAGTACTTCTAAAACTCAGTGACGACATACCACTAGCATTTATTGATAGCGTTACCCTCATAGTTCGATGTGCTCTATTAATGAGCTGCATTAGCTTATCGAGTTATTTTCAATCTGTATAAGAAACATTTGATCATATTGAGCGATGACTGCACCGAACAAAGCACAATCATTATTGCTCTCTATATTAATATGGATATTTCCTATAATAAGTCAAATCGAAGATATTCTATTAATATATAATATACATAAATGAATAATCGAAACTAATAATAAATTATTATTCGCTTTCTGAATATTGTAAATTATATGTAATAACCTAAAACAGAAATATATCAAATTTTTGTCACTGGCACATTGACAAAAGTATTTTTAATATGAAATTATTGTTAAATTTATTATTTTTATTCATTCATCATAGAAAGAAAAAGAATTGGATAATAGTAAAATTAGTAAAATATGGATTCGAAATTTGATTCGTTTAGAATTTGTATGTGAAGTGAGCATCATTCTTTATGATTACATGTTTAGTTCACTTTATATGACCTATTTTTATTCCATTGGGTTATATTTTCTTTTCGATGATCTTGTAAAAGAAGAGAGTGAAACGTCGAAAAATACAATGAATGTTTCATGAACGATCGTCTCTTTCGTTCTTTCGTTCTCTATTTTTATCTTAACTACGTGTAATAGAAAAAAAAAAGAATATTTAAATAATCTATTTATTCGATCGTCATTTACACTGTTAAACATCACTTCGATCATTATTGATTCATTCAGCTAAAACATAACTTCAATTGTTATTGATTCAGCTAAAACACTACTTCAATTGTTATTGATTCGGCTAAAACATTACTTCGATACAATATGCCTACAGAAACGAACACAGTAAGTTGACGATGTGTCCAATAAAAACATACATATGGAGGAAAAATAATCTGTTCGTTAGTAACCTTTGAATGAACCCATAACCTCGTTATGCTGCTTTTCTTTACAGACAGTCATTCTATTCAGCATATACTCACTTCAATATTGACAAAGCATTACAAAAATGTGTAGAGAGATGAGTAATGGAGATGTAGAAAATACAGAAGAAGTATACGTAAATTTTTAACCATTTCTTTTTTTAATAGAAAAATTTTTATTTTTATTTTTATTAATTTAGGAAGTTGCAGCAAGTTCAATTACGTACAAAATTAATCGTGAATCATTAATAAGCTTAATTAAATGTGCAATTGGTGATACATCACGTGAATCATTAATAAATCCAATGGTTGCTGTTAAAATAATTGGATAGGTTTTTTTGTTGAAACATCAACAACCGGTGTCTATGGAAGTAACTAATCAAAACATGTTTTCTATTTTTCATCAGTTTTTTTATCATAGGTTGCCAATGCATCAGTTCGTGAATGGTATAAAGCAACCATTACTAATCAGCCAATTATACCTTTTAACCACAGAACAAAAAGCATCGATGAAATTATTGGGCTATTAGAACAGGTGTGTATTATTTTTCTTGTTCATAAAATTTTTCACTACTATTATGTATTTCAGCATTATGATTTAAAATCAATAATGATGGATTAACAAATAGTCAACAAAAAGCACACAAGACAATTGTACTATTTTATTTGTACTTTTTTTTTTGTGTGTAAGATAAATAAAAGAATAAAACATCAGCTAATAATATGCTGTTTCTTCTTTAAGGTCATAGTTGACTAATGTACCGACGTTTTTTACTGTGAAACACACGAATTTTTAAGATTTTATTATTATTATTATTATAAAATACATATTAAAATTGAACGTTGCACTTTCAACTTGCAACATTCAATGGAGAGCGTTACTTTTTTTTTCATACATATGTCTACTCGTAACTAAAGGAAATCTTTTTAGACATGTCTAGATGAATTCAGAGGACATTTCGCTGATAAAGATCGAAAAGTCAATTAAGTTCATGTTCGAAGTGAGTCTTAACTTTATGTCCTATTTCTTCAGATACCTTTATTCATGGGACAAAAATTGTATGATGTATTCGTCCACAACGATACTAGCTTCTCATGCCATATGAAATTTCATGCAAGAATTTCAATTTGTATTTTCAATACTTTTTTATTGTTCTTATCAGATAGCGTGAATATTGATTAGAATGAGATTGTGTATGAATCGATGTCCATATTACTGTCAAGATCATTCATTACTAATCAAAGAATATGAAATTCGACAATCGAGATTAACGAAAAAAATCAACATAGATCAGAATTATTTAATAAATATCTGAAAATTGTCATTGGTTTCTTAATTCAAGTCCTAATTTTTTTTAATAAGTTTCATAATAAATAGAGAAGTGTATGGGTGTAGGACGTGGATGTGGGTGTAGATGAAGAGAAGACCAATACCTACATCCCACATCCACACCCTAATCTAAATAGAAAAGCAAAGTCTTTCAAGTACTGAAAAAATTTCAAAAAACTGCGGAAATATCTCGAAAACCGTGATAGTGGTCCACAAATCTCCTATGGCTAGTTTATCAGAACCTGGCCTTTTTTCGATAAAACTATATATTCTGAAAGAGGAGACCTCGAGGCATCTTTTTACGCTAAAAACTCAATTTCGGTTTTTTCGAAAGAATGGGTTTTCTAAAGGAGAACTTTAAAAACAAAATCATTTCAATAAAGTTATTCCATTGATATCAAGTTCATCATTGATTTCGTTCTCAATTGTATACCAACAACATTTAATCCAATCTATGTTTTTCGTCGTTGATTTCAATTGTTAACTATAATAATAAAAAATGCGAGTGACTGTTTTTGACGATCTTCAAATGAATTTCATCTAGAGCACTTTCTGTCACTGTAACATAAATCCAACAAACAGATGATAGGATCAATTCTTCTTCTTGTTGTTTCTCCTTTTCAATTCGCAACCTAATTGAGTTATCTATGAAATAGTTATTTTTAGTTTATTCAATCTTAAATTGAAGATACAATGTAGAAATAATAGAAAATATTTGGACGAATATTGATGTTCAAGGTCGATGAGGTATCAGTGTTATCATCGAATTTTTGGATGTATAAATGAAAGGATGATCTTGTGTAGGACATTCAAATGGTTCATCCTTATGCCATGAAGTTTTTTTTCTCCCAACTGGTTCGAACATATTATTCCAAAGTGATAATGCTGCGACTGAATGACCTTTACCTAAAATATAATAAAATAAAATCGAATGTATTAGAAAAAAAATGAAATTTACCGCTAAAATGGAAACAGTCAGGAGCAAAGTAACTAAAATCAATTTGATCGTCTTTTCGAGGAGGTACAGTTTCACTGAAAAATGGTTGAACAACAACAGTGAAATCATCACGATTATCATAGCGACCTGTATTGACTAAATCGATGAGGCCTTGTTGATAGCGTGGTGTCCATTCAGTTAAGATTTTTGCTTGTTCTTCCGTCGGATATGCTGCACATGGACATGTAAATTTATAGAGAAGTCCACAAATAAAATTGCTCTGTGCAAGTTCTTTTGCAGGGCGAATATCAGGTACCAGTACAAGATTGACCAATGTACGAGGTAGATTGGCATTATATAATCGATCGAGTGTATCACGCACCCAACTGACAAACTTTGCTGGATCATGTTTGATCAAATCAGTACAAAAATCGCACAAATCATTTCCCTAAAATGTTTCAATAGTCAAAATATAAACGAAGAAAAACGCAAATATACTCCGATGAAAAATGTAATAAGCTTCCAATCATTATTCCAATCGCATAATTCCTTATTCTTCAATCGATCTAAGAGAAGATCAGCTTGATCAACCATATGATATGAACGAGCACCCGATTTTGCTGAAAGAAAAATAATTTAGATCAATTGAGATAATCATAATGAGAAAAAAAAATGAATGCTGACCGACATTGAGTCCATTGTGTTTTGCATTTTGACCATTAAGAAATGATATTGAAGTTTTCGTTGAAAAACCTTTTAATTTTGAATTATACAGACGAAGAATATTGGGTAATGTCAAAATTTTCTGATAGGTATAATCACCACCGATCGACCAGACAACACCTTAGATACCAACAATCAAATGAAAAATTTCAACTCAAGCGAGAAAAAAACCGGAATTTACCTCGATTCTCCAAAAGAACGCCAATGGGAGTAATAGCTTTAGCACCCATACCCGCTGTCAAACTATCGCCTAGAGCTGCAACACATTGGATATCACCCGGTCGTAGAGCATGAACCGATGTCGGAACTTCCGAACTTCGCATTTCCTTTGTTGAACAAGGAAAAGGTTGAGGAGACCAATCATACAAATAATGTGGTTGAGAAAACACTTCCAACGACCATTTGGTATATTCTTCCACAAAATCTTCATTAAGAGTTAAGTATTCTACAGCCGAAAGATATTCAGTTAGATTTAATCCAACAATATTGCCTAACAATATGACAAATATTAATAATCTAATGATAAAAGCTCGTGCCATTGTCGTTAAAGTTTCGATACGTTCCTAGAGACCGACACAAAAACATCGTTGCCTTTTTAAAAAACAACAATTTATAAGATAAAAATAATTCTCATCGGATATTTTCTTTTTCTCTGTCTATCATTGACAATCGACTATGAACCAAAATCGTGCATTCAATATTAACTCAAATAGGCATTTTTGAATTGTCTAATCTATCATCGTTTTCTTCTCAAACCGACTCAACTTTTTTCAACTGTATTATTCATTGTCATTCTTTGAGAAAGTTAACTCAACCATTCACTATTATTGTGATGATAGATGACTGTAGGCATTGATTAGGGGAATCCAACAAATTGAGGAAAATACGGATACCATTATAGAGACATACCGAATCCTAAAATGAGAATAACATTATTGGTTAGAAAAATCAGAATAAATCTTCTTATATTAAATTCTGATTTGAAAATATGTTGAAACTCATGAATAAAATTTCAATTGAAAGATTGATGTGACAACTTGAATTGATTATTAAATATATTAACGAAATGAAATGACTTAACCGATGTAACAAGTCAAATACTTACATTTACTATAATTTCACCTCAAATTTGAGAAGAGTGCAAGAAAAAAACAAGCAATAACAGAGAATTGTACTTTCTACACATGTATTGTGCATTTATTGCGACGTTCTTCTACTAAATCCATTCACCATTACATGATTTCCTGTGTCTCTCTAATGGTATGTCCATATTTTCTCTTAATTCATTGGATTTCTTTAAACGGTGCCTACAGACGATAAGGGCGCGCCATCTATCATTACAATAATAATGAGTGGCTGTATTAAATGTTTACAGAGATTTTCATCATTATTATGACAATATGCTTCTGCAAAGCATGTCTATTTTCTTATATAATGCATCAATGTTTTTGTTTGAAAGCTTTGAATCCACGTTGCCAATTCACCAATTCGAATTAAAATTGGACTATATACAGGATGGGCGGAAACTCATTTTACTAAGAAACCAATTGAATATTTCTGTTACGGCTCGAGGAAACGAGCTGATTTTTTTATCAATAATAGAGATATATTTACACTCCATATACATAAAGACAAGGCTAGGGTGAGTCTTTGTTAATTATCACTATTGACTTCAGAGATGCCAACAGGCCACTTTTTTCCGGCCTGACCTGCAGGCCAAACGGGACCAATTGATGTTTCTGATTTTTCAAATCCATTAAATTCTCTAACTTTGTATTAATGTATGATTCCAATTTTAAGTATTCATTTAATTTATTTTCATGAAGATAATGGGTGTGGGTGTGAGAATTGATTACTTGATTTCCACACCCACACCCACACTCACACTCAATTCCTAACTCCTAGAAATCTGATTCACTGAATTTCCTAGCCCGTCGAAATTTGTTTGGTTGAATTCCTAGTCCCTTAGACCCTAATTGTTTGAGAGATAGATAGCGAAAATATCTGATCGACCATTGATGTTTTTTTGACCCTGACACAAACACACACACACATACAAACTATTTTTTTCCATCTGACCCTCCCTACAGTCGAGGGAATGAACTCGTCGGTCTGGTAAATGACAACTGAAATTCTATTGACATCACTAGTTTACTTTTTTCTTTATAGTTGAATATTTAAGAAATCATCTGTCATCTTCAAAAGAAAAATGAAAAGGATGTCAACTAAGAATTAAAAGAGGCAAAAAAAAAACTGGAAATCAAAAATTAATTGAATAAAAACAACTTCAATATAAAAACGAAACCAAAAAGAATCGTACTGCTGCTAAAGCTGTAAATGATGGAGTGGAAAGAGAGTATCATTGGAGAAAACAAAACGGTAATTTCTCGTTTTATATAAGACATTTCAATCTGTATTTACTTTCTATGTGAAGAGTTTCAATGTCCAAGTAATGAACCATCTGTTGATGAAGATGGAGATGGAGATGGAGATGAAAATAAAGATAAAGATCTTGGGTGTGGGTGAGGGTGAGCATGAAGGTGTATATGCATAGTAAAGCGAGATCCAAACACACTCCTACCAAAACTCATACCTATACCCACTCACCTACACCGACACCTACACACAGGTGAAGCTGCTTCGAAGATCCTCAAAGAAATTCTAATAAAGTCCCCTTCGCACTTCAGAAAGCTATCTCGACTTCATCGTCTTTTCTTTTCTTTCTTGTACACTCTGTCATTTAAATTCTAGCATGTTTTAAAGTAACATTCACAAAAAAAAACACGAAAATAAACACAAAAAAAAAATTTGGAAATGAAACTATACGGAATATATCGTCAAACGCGCAACAGAAGTAACACTCATTTCTTGGCTTGTGCCAATCGATAATAGAGTCCTTTTGTTGCTAATAAATCATCATGTATGCCTTGCTCAACGATACGACCTCGGTGAAGTACACAAATTACATCGGAATTTTGAATTGTTGATAGACGATGAGCAATTACAATTGTCGTCCGTCCTTTCGATGCTCGGTCAAGTGCATCCTGTACAATTCGTTCACTTTCAGTGTCAAGAGCGCTCTATAATATCAAAAATGCAAATAAATCTTTTCCGAATCAAAAACTCACTGTTGCCTCGTCAAGAAGCAAAATGGACGGATTTCGAATAAGTGCTCGTGCAATAGCTGAACATAGTAACGGACAACATTTTCCTTTTTGAGAAATAAGAAAAGAAGGATTTTTCTTTTACCGATTCGCTGTTTTTCACCACCGGAAAGTTGTGTTCCTTTAGCTCCCACATTTGTCTCATATTGTTCTGGTAAGGTTTCAATGAATCGATGAATATTTGCATTTTTAGCTGCTTCACAAATTTCAGCCATTGTCACATATCGAGATGTATCACCATAGGCAATATTTTCACGAATCGATGCATCGAATAAAATAGGCTCTTGACTGACAAAACCAATTTTACTTCTCCACCATTGAAGATTAAGCGATGAAACATCATGATGATCGATCAACTGAAAAAGCAAATTATATATATATGGGTGATTCCACTGTATAAGTGGCACATTTACATCGAATTCTTCAAAGTCGGTTTTCATGTTTGAAATCATGTGGAGCATAGTCGATAAATTCTAATGTTGAAGAGATTAGCAATTCATAAGATTAATGCGAAAAATAGCTAATACTATAGAAAAACACTGTAAACAAAGCTAAAATGTCCATCATTATATATCGTTAACGTAAAATTTAAGCACATAGTGACATAGCAGATTTGGTAGAACAAAATTTGCCCTGCACGTCCATATAAAACGCTTTTCATGGAGGTACCAAAGAGGAACTATTTCTACACGAAAATTTTTATCATGTAATACTATATATATAAGTATATTTGGATTAATTATAATAATAGTTTCATGGTGCAATAGCTTCTGTTTGGTACTTCCATGAAGAGTGTTATATATGAGTGTGCAAAGCAAATTTTTTGCTCCACCAAATCTGCTATGTCACTATGTGCTCAAATTCCGCGTTAATGATGTATGATGATGGATATTTTAGCTTTGTTTACAGTGTTTTTTCTATAGTATTAGCTATTTTTCGCATTAATCTTATGAATTGCTAATCTCTTCAACATTAGAATTTATCGACTATGCTCTACATGATTTCAAACATGAAAATCGATTTTGAAGAATTCGATGTAAATGTGCCACCTATATAGTAAGAAGAGACTCACCAATTGACCACTTGTCGGATTGTAAAAGCGTTCGATGAGTTGAATTGTTGTGCTCTTACCACATCCGGATGCACCAACAAGCGCCACTTGTTGATCTAGATTAGCAAGAGAGAGAAAAAGATGTGTGCGTGACAGGAACTAATAACGACTTACGAGGTTTGATATTCAAATTGAATCGTTTGAGTACTGGTACTTCGGGTCGATTTGGGTAGCGAAACTGAAGATCAACAAAATTGATTTCACCTTTAAAATTTTCCTAGAAACGAATCAAAACAAAATGTAAGACGACATTTGTTAGAGGCTTATGGCTCATACGAATGTGTCGCCATCAGTCGCTCCATTATCAATTTCAGGAGTACGCTCGAAAAGAGCCAAAATATGTTTTGATGCATCCTATATAATTCGATTCAATGATAATATTTTTCTTATAAAAAAGACCATTAACATACAATAGCTTTCGAATAATCGGGTGATAACGAAGCTGTTTGACCAACCTTTTTTAAACAAGAAAACACGTATAAAGTTAATCACATTATTTCTAATATAGACTCACAGCCATCGCGCCAAAGAGAAGACAATTGAGAACTCTAAAACAACAGCATTCTCATTCTTTTTTCGTTCAGTAGATAGATTACTTACAGCATAACGTTTTCGAAACTAGATTAAAAAGCGATACAAGCTAAGACATGAGAAATTCAATAGAGAATTTTGAAAAAAAGACTCACGTCATCGAACCCCGATCGACCATCCATCCACCAAATGTGAAGAGAGCCGCCTGTGCAAAGAACATGATCTAAAGAGATAAACAAACAGCAAAGTTAGTTGTCAGAAAATGCAAATTATCGCGTACCGAATTTGTAAAACTGAAGAGAATGGCAAAGACGTGTGCGCGTCTTAAACTATTTCTGAAAGAAAACCAAAATGTTATATTGCACTATTTACTTGTTACAAAAAAAACATGATCACACTTACCGCAACGGAATATCGAGTAATTTGCAATATTCATCGCCAAAATATGGTTCTTTAACCAACTGAGCAACAGTACGAATATTCGATATTGCTTCGACTGCGATCTGTAGCTCAGTTAGGAATTAAAATATATTGTAAGCTTTATTTCTTCTTTACCTTTCCAGCTTCTTCCAATGCCTTCTTATCCTAAGAGAAATTATGAAGAGAAAAGAAATTATGAAAGTTTTCAAGCAGTATTTCGACGTACTTTATTGGCAAATCCGGTGAGAAGATAAGTTTGTAAAAAGCCAGCAGCAATCATGAATGGCACAAAGGCTAACACGATGAGAGTCAATGCCCAGCCATAGAAAAATGCCAAAATGATTCCCACGCCGAGATTGGAAAAATTCTGTAGCATAGTTCCAATCCGAATGCCGGTAGCCTAAAAACAAATTGATAGTTTGTCAGCTTAGAAATAAAAATATCAAATCGAGCTCTAATTTTGAAATACTCACTCCTTGTACAGCCGATGCTTCCGTAGACAATCGAGTACATAGAGCACCTGTACTATTTTCTAGTTGGTCAAAATAGGCAATTTCTTGTCGTAATAACAATCGAAATATTTTTGCTCGAAGCCGTTGTGTGAGCGCTTCACCAGAGATGGTGAAGAAAAAGGTCTAAGAATAAATAATTAAATAATTAAATGGATTCACTTCAAGAAAAGACGATCACAGAGCTCCACGGGAATACAAACAAAAGATCTTGCACGCCGCGTTCTCATGGACAATTTTCAAAGAAATTGTATTTGATCATTTTTGTTTCGTAAAAATAGATTATTATGATCAGTTTCAATTTGTTCGAGAAAAATGTGGTTATATACATCACAGCTTTTAGAAATCGAGACAAAAAGAGCAAGTAACATGTTGAATAGGGTTGGCATATTTATGTTTTCAGGAAACAGAAGCTTACATCAAAAGTTATTTCTAATATTTTAAAATATGATTAGAAGTTATTATTGCTATAGTTAAGTTTAGACGACAAAGTTAGGGAATGTTTCAGAATTTCCGAAAACCAGAAACCCGATGTGTTCCTAGCTTCTGGAAACAGAAACTCGAAACAACTACTCTACTTCTGAACTCGTGTATGATGGACCTCGTTTCGATCAATATCAATTGAATATCTCTAGCTACTTTAGATAAAATAAGATGTTTGATTCAATGTATCTTTAACAGAATAAATGACTCGTAGGCCTGCAATTTACGCTCGTTACATCATTGCTAATCTTCAATTTAGAAGGAAATTCTAGCAACAAGAATTTGTTACGTGTGTTAGCGGGCACACAGAACGTTACACTCTACTCCATATCGACTCACCTGTAGGAACATGGTGATCAACATGAGACCCCCGAGACCAACGAATATAATGACATAGAAATTAACGCGTTTTTCTTGAGCATGTAAATCGCATTCTTGGAACACCTTAAATTTGAAAGAACCATCTTTCAAGAAGAACATGATGTTCAAATAGAGAACTTACAGCGATGACTTTGCTTAGGATCACACCGAATGCTGGTTGAACACCTTTTATAATAGAGAAACCAAAGACGATGTAGTAATAAAAAAGAAAAAGAACGAACCTCCATTACAAATACACGCTATGCAACCAAAAATAATGTAGCACAATTCTGGTTTATTCATTTTGAGCATTGTGAAAAATGGAGAGCGGCCAGAACCCTAAACAACAAAAAAGAAACAGTATAGATTATTCTCTCTCTCATCTATATAATTTTATATTGTGATATGTGGGCTAACTGATGCGTGCAAGTTAAAGGATTTCAGGACTTTAGAAAAATGTACGCACCTGAAAGCAAACAAACAAAAAAAGTTCCATAATATTAACACATAAAAATAGGACAATTACTCGTCATTCATTGAATACTACCACTGTAGAGAAAAATTGCCAGCAACAAACATTTGAAGATTTTGGTTTTTTATCTCGAAATTAACTCTTTATTGCCTATGGTTAAATTTAAAGGTATAAAATCAAGATTCTCTCAAGAACATTAGTAAAAAACACAGAAAAAGTTTGATTAAAATCTTTTAAGTACCCATATATTCAAACCACAGGGCCATCGCTAGGAAGGACGACTGTGACCCTTATACCTTTCAATCTTCGAAATCCTATCGTTTTTCTCCAGTAAAGTTAGAAAGAACATCCGCTTCCTCTTCCAAAAATTTTGATCCGTCTGCCTCTAATATAAATCACTCTCTAGATCCTAACTCTTTCGGGACACCCCAGAGTGTATTAATCTGAATAACAAAAAAATTTTTATGAGAAAGGTTGAATTATTGATTTAAAACAACGAAATCTTTAATACAATGGTAAACATAGATACTATCAAATAAAAAAAGGTTAAGGGAGAAAACAAGAACACGTACTTTGACATTTTTATCATCTTGAGCTGTTGTTTGACCATTTTGTCTCTCTTCGAATGTTGTCTCAGCTGGATTACGAACATCATCACCCAACGATGCTGTTCGACTGTCTTTTTTATCATCTGAATAAATGAATGTATTCCGAGGATAAAACGGTTTTTTTTCCTTATAAACATACCCGTAAGATCATCTTCGTTTTCATCCTCAAGTTCTGTCTCATCGCTCATATTCGTGCGCAAATTCTGCGATTCGACAAGACCATAATAGTTGCCTTTCAAATTCATTAACGATTGATGGTTTCCTTTAGAATACATACAATTCTTGCTCAATAAATAACGAATATTGTCTTTCAAACCTTCTTCGATCACTGTTCCCTTGTCGATAACGATAATTTTCGACGCATGTACAATTGTCGACAATCGATGTGCGATCACAATCGTTGTACGACCTTAATACTCTTTGGATCTTCTTATATTATCAATACAGTTTCAATTACCTTTCGAAGCACGATTAAGAGCATCTTGCACTATAGATTCACTTTCTGTGTCCAAAGCACTCTAAAGAATGACAATTATAAAGAGCTGTGTTCATACAACACATGCAGATCTCACCGTTGCTTCGTCCAATAAAAGAATTCGAGGATCTCGAATAAGTGCACGGGCAATGGCTGTCGTAGAGAATCAAAGCAATGAGAACATCTATCTACGTGCTAGTTTACCTATTCGTTGTTTTTGACCCTAAAATACACAGATACTTTTTTGTGTAAAAATGAAATTCAGTACTCACTCCACTCATTTGAGCACCTCGTTCGCCAACCAGTGTATCATATTTCTGAGGTAGTGTCATTATGAAATCATGAGCATTGGCTATACGAGCAGCATCTTCAATTTCTTGTTGTGTTGCTTCCAGTCGTCCTAATCGAATATTTTCGGCGATGGTTGTTTGAAAAAGAATTGGTTCTTGAGATACAACTCCAATGTGTTGTCGAAGCCAACCGAGATGGTATTCGTTGACTCTATGGCCACCGATCATCACTGATCCACTTACCGGATCATAGAATCGCTGCAGAAGTTGCATGCATGTGCTCTAGAGAAGAAAAAGAGAGAATCGTTTTGCGTTTACGATCAATAGTCAGGAATTGACCTTGCCGCAACCAGATGTGCCAACCAGCGCTATTGTTTCACCTTGCTGAGCACTGAACGATAGTCCATTATGTACAGGCACGTCGGGTCGAGACGGATAGACAAAGTTAACATTTGTGAATTGGACATCGCCAATCAAGTCATCGGCTTTGATTCCACTTTCAGAATCGCTTACAATTTTTGATGGCTACATATAAAAGTATGCGAAAATAGCAGAACTAACTCTCACACTCTCTCTTACAGTATCGATAATGAGCCAGAGTGTATAGGCTGCACCACGAGCTTGTGCCAATGCTTGCAGATGAGGAACCGCTTGACCGAGACTGAACACAGCGGTGATGATCGAAAAGAATACCTGAGAGAAGATTTCCACTACGATCATAATGATGATCAATCAAGAACAACTCACAGTGAGAACGGTTCCAATCGAATATCCTTTCTCACGGACAAGGTTCGCTCCATACCAAAAACCCTATACAATAAATTCGAGCCTCGGATAGAAATACAGAGAAAGAAGAAGTCACACGTACGAGAGCATAGGCACAAAAGATGATAAGAAACAGAAAGCCCAAAAATGCGCCAGTGATGGCTCCCTTACGAATGCCATTCATTTTGACCGTTCTCAAATGTCGTTCGTATCTATGTAAGATACGAATAAATACATAACAAGGCGTATCCATTGCTGAAAGAAATTTCCGCAAACCTCTCAGATTCATAGTTCGCTCCATTGTATGAAAAAACTGTTCGTATACTGCTAAAAACTTCTTCAGCAACGGCTCCAGCTTTTGCATAAGATTTCAGTTCCTCCGAAGTCGCTTTCGCTATGATCTATGATGATAAAACATTGCAAATAAATTGCTATCATACTGCAAGAATGATGTCTTCTTGACTCACTTGAACGAGGATTACAGCACCGCCAAAGAGAATAGGACTGACAGAAAGAACAACCAATGTCAATTTCCAACCTTTGATAAATCTGAACAACGAGAAAAAGTTTAGCATTGCTAGCTGAATATATTTCGAACAGCACACGCGTGCAGTGCCTACCCGAGAGCCATACCACCAATGAAAGTAGCAAAAAATTGAAGTGCCGAGCTGATTTTGTCACCTATTCCATCGTGAACTTTGTTGATATCTTCGGTCAGTCGTGTATTAAGCTCGCCAGTTTTGTTTATATCAAAATATGAAATTTCTTTGTTGAGAATTGATCGAAAGAGAATCTCGCGAAGACGACGCGTTTGTCGTTCACAAGCTATTGACCAAAAGGCAACTTGAAAGTAGCCAATAAGCATGGTTGCACCACCAATGACTAGAAATGGATGAGATAGATGTAGAGGATGAGAGAGAACTTACTAACGAGCCACAAGGCCTGTTCGCGGATTTTTGTTGTAAATTGGTTTTCCGGTATAGTGAAGTTGCTTCCGGAAAAGTTACACTTTCTGAATGATGTAATAGATCAATAAGAGTAAGAAAATAGAGAAATCTCACTTGTATTCCTCCAGAAAATTCTGAGCAGTAAGTTCAACGCCCGGTGGACAGAATTGATCGAGTTCGGTAAAGTTAAATTTGCACAGGTCGAATGATCGATCGGTGAATACATCGGTCATATTGCCAAACATGAGCAACACTATGAAACGCTCAATTGTATATCAGGCATAGATGAGACAGCCAAGAAAATTTGCTCGGTAAGAAAATATCAAAAAATTCAGCAAATTATTGAGGATCTTCTATAGAAAAACTCGCGGGTTTATTGTTCTTGATCAGATACGGACAGTACTTGGATTTTCACCTCCAATATTTTTCTGCAAAAAACACTGACTCTAACTAGATATGTAAGCCGATGCAGCGATCGATGGCGCCTACTGAAGAGTTCCTTAACTTCTTGGCTCTCGATGGCGGCGGCTAGAGATGTCTGAAATTTTCTCGGTTTCGAAAATTTTATGCTTGAAAAAGCGGGAAAAGATTTCAGGCATTGCTGTAGACACGGGATGAGTAATTGAGCAATTTCCCACTAATCCAAAATTTATTGTCCACTGACTTTTTTGAGATGATGGCAATTGCCCAATGTCGAAAAATCTTGATACCCGTGCAACAGTACAAAGAAAATGAGCAAGCTTGCCTATTAATTGAGGGTGACAAGCTTCTCTTCAATAAACATTGACTTTTATATTCGAAATAAGTTTTTTTTTAAATTGTGGCCTAACAGATTTTTAAATGTCCATTGCTGCCCACTTCTCAAAAATCCCTGGCTACGCCACTGATTCCAGATATGTATTTTTGGACTGCAGCAAGTTATACCTCTGATTATAACAATACAGAGCTCTACTCATAGTTACATTAAAATGTTGATGAGACTCGAGCATATTCCTAGGTTTTCATCGACATCTGGTAAAACTAGTAATTCACGAATTTCGTACGATAGAAGAATATAGTAGCAAAAGTATAGATACGGCTCGTCTCTTTTCTAGAAGTTATTAAAAGTGATTCAGAGTAGAACTTTGAAAACTAGCAATTTTACAAATACTCTTGCGTAATTGCTCCACATTTTAAAGTATGTCCAGAGAAGAGCAGAGATATTACTAGTGAAACAAATATAAAAAACTTTTCTTCGTGAGCTACCAGAGTGTCCAGTATTGCATCAATTTCTGTTGCGTACGGAATTGGTATAGTGGAACTTACTTAAAGGAAATGCGGCACCGTTACCAAGAGCTGAATGAAATAGAAACAGAAAAAGAAATGATGAATATTTCAAATAAAATTAAAATATTACCCGCAATTGTGCCAATCAACATGTAGAAAACGTCGATTGCCTTCGCGAACCGAAACTGCAAAGAAAGAGATAATATTGAGCATTTCCAAAGAACAGAAATCAAAACATGTAATCATTACTATACTAGTGAAGCCGATGCTCTTAGGTTTATCTTTTTTCTTGTTATCTTCAATGCTGTTATCTAGCAAGACATTTTTCATGTCAACACTAAA
Organism: Rotaria sordida; assembly: GCA_905250125.1. NCBI lineage: Eukaryota > Metazoa > Rotifera > Eurotatoria > Philodinida > Philodinidae > Rotaria > Rotaria sordida. Next base: position 52,972 of record CAJNOL010000923.1, read on the forward strand.
AAACACGATGTCTAATTATCAAGAGATACAGATATGTACTCACTCAATGGACGACGAATCAGTAGTCGTTACGGCAGTTCCTTCTATTGCCGTGTTGTTATTCGTTCCATTCATGGTATTTGCATCTGCATTCGCATTGTAATTAGTGACCTCGCGAAACTCGTCACTATTAGGATGCACTTGCTGATGATTTACGTCAAACGAGTTTTCCGTACTCATCTCAGAGTTCGATCTACAATAGATTTCAAATCATGTTCATGGCAGCACAAAGAGAGAGTTTTAAAATAACACAAAGTGATGCTTCTACAAGTTATACACTAATTGTGATGAGTGATATGCGGGATAACAACTGAATGTTAGCCAGCGACATGTGAGATGTGTAGAAATAATTGCAAAGTCTGTCTCAATAAGTAATCAAGAGAAAGATGCAGGACAAATGTTTTTTATCGCCACGTCTCCACACACGACTTAAATAGATCTGTTTCTCTTTCTCTCGTTTTTATTATCTTATCAAACCCTCATCGAGAATATATCGCATTTTCTCTGCTAGATCTTCTTTCTCTTGCCATCCAAAGGTTAAAAAATATGATGAAATTCGCCACATGTCATGATTCAAAAACGAAGTTGAGAAAATCTCCATATTTAGTTGGGGAAGACATTTCATCAGATTGATGACTCTTACAAAATCTCTCTCTCTCTCTTTCTCCTTATATTGCTATATGCAAGTTGTATTGTCAATATGACTATCGCAAGTCGTCGCTGCTTGCCATTGTGACTCCTATAGAAAGTCCCTCTGTTATCATATTCGATAGAAAATGACGAATACATGTGGTGTAACAACTACAACAGAGGTTGAGGCAGCGAGAATGCACTATTCGCAGGTGTCTGACCTGATCAAAATAGTCGTATACTTGTAGAACTAAAAGGAAAGTTAATGATGGGTATGAGGTGTGGGT
>CAJNOL010000923.1:60566-93734 GCA_905250125.1 Rotaria sordida
CTTTAGTCCTTTTAATCCCTTTAGTCCTTTTAATCCCTTTAGTCCTTTTAATCCCTTTAATCCTTTTAATCTCTTTAGTCCTTTTAATCCCTTTAGTCTTTTTCTATTGAGTCACTTCAGTTTTTTTATTTCCTTCAGTTTTTTTATTTCCTTCAGTTTTGTAACTATTGTAACTCGGGTGTGCGTGTGCAATGTGGATTTCGTTTTAACCTACACCCACACTCGAATTGCAATAGTTACAAAACTGAAGGAAATTAAAAAACTGAAGTGACTCAATAGAAAAAGACTAAAGGGATTAAAAGGACTAAAGGGATTAAAAGGACTAAAGGGGTTAAAGGGACTAAAGGGACTAAAGAGATTAGAGGGATTAAAGGGATTAAAAGGGCTAAAGGGATTCCAGGCATAAGAGTTGCCTATAGTTGTATAGGAAAGTTAGACCACGATAACTTGAATTTCTTATGGACCTATGGAATCCGGTCATGTCTCCCTGATATTGATAGATGGATCGAAGCCAAATCAATCAATTGATAGAAATTAAGGCAAAAGTACTGCTAGAAAAAAATACATGTGGTAATATGTTGCATTCTTCAAATAGCTGATTGTGTGCCTTACGCTTTGGGTATTTTATGGGTGGACATATTTCTGATGTAGTCATTGACAATGGATAGCAAAGAGGAAGATTATGACAATCTGGATGGTTTACACAGATATGAGCAGGTTCATAACACACATTGTTTGGAGTTACGCACGACACCAATTGAGAACAAGGAGCACTGAGGAGCCCACAAAAACCAGAACTGAAAGAAGGTACAAAGTGAAAACAGCCACAAGCCGGATTCGTCGAGCACAGACTATATTGAGATACATTATAACATGCTTGCGATACGCCACATGCTAATTTTAGATAAAATAATTTCTTTGAAATGTGCACAAAGTAGCACGATCATACCTGAGATGCTAAAAAAAGTATTGTCCAAAAAGCATGATGAATTAAAGAGAAAGATTCTCTGATTACCTGAGAATAAAGAACAGAAAGCATCTTACCACTATCATTTTTGATAGAATAATGTACTGTAAGAGCACACAATTACTAGCAATATTTGATTTACACCATCTGGTCTCTTTCTCACTTAACTCAGTCACTATTCTGCTGCTGGCGTATTTAAAACAGCTACATGGAGGATTTTGCATCGTTTGAAGAATAGTGTGAGGCAGTTGGAGAGGGTGTGGGTGTGAAGGTGGTTATAGAAAGAACACGGATCCACACCCACATACACACCAGCTTTCAATCTCTAAATATTTTTCTACGTTGTATTTAAAAGTCAGTGTGTGAAAAATCTGCCAGTACATACTATTTATACAAATAATAGGTGTAGGTCTAGCAATTTTCAGAGATTTAACAATTTATCGTTCTACTCTACAATATCAGCGAATTCACAGGAGGAGGCCCATGGATAAGGATGGGTGTAGCAGTTGGTGATGACACCCATATCCACACCCTAGTGTGACTATGGCTGTGACTGCGAATAGAAATCCAATAAAAACAAACTGACCCATATCCATACCATTTTCATAAAGGAGATGCATCAGTGTGCTCTTATTCTGTCGTGAAGATTTAAAATACATTTATCATTCTAATACTATGAAAACTGTAAAAATTTCAAAGAAACAGACAGATACTTCATATAGGCAAAAACATTATCTCATATTCCAAATCGAAGTACAAAGTACAAGTTTTTGTATTTGAGTGTAAGCACAAAAGTATTTGTTTCCAAGTACACCTGATGAATATTTGGTACTTGTAGTTTTACGTGAAAAAGTACGAAAAATACAAGTACAAATAGTTTATCTGAGTTCTGACAGACATTCACATCAACACTGTCCAATGAAACCTTCGAAAAATATTTGAAAACTATATAAAAAGTATTCCAATGATTATTGAATTGTAGAAGCACATCCATTATTCGTTTGTGGAAAAGAAGTTCAACGAATGTAGGAAACATATTTCATTGAGTCCATTGAAATAATAGTGTGGTTAATCGACAGTAAACTTTGAGTGCATTCAGTTTTGCAGTGAATGAGATAGCAAAAACTATTGATTCAAATTAAATGTTTGTCTTTGATTTAGTTTTGTCTATTAAAAATGCTAACGACTTTTGTCTTCAGCTATTTCTTTTTACTCTTTCTCGAGGTCATATGTTCATGTAAAGACAAACGAAAGTTTCTATTGTGATGGGATTGTTTTTAGAGCAAGAAAGAAAAAAACAAGAAAAAGCAAAAGAAAACGGGCGAGTGGCTCTGAGTGTGAGTGTGGGCGTGAGTATGAGTGTTCTATTCTACATCACACATACCCGCATCCACCCACACTCACACCCACCCACACCCACACTCTCAAGCACTTAAAACAGAAATAAGTACTTTTCAGTGCTTAAAAATTCTATGAAAGCTTCATGAAGCAGCTAGAAATTCCAAATTTGAGGACTTATTAGCTTCTGCCGAACAGTTCATGAGGAAAACTCTCAAGATGATAAAAAACGTTCACACTTAGAATAATTTATAATCCATATCTTACTGAGTAGTAAAACACCTTAAGTTAGCTCCTTCTCTTAGCACTTGTTATTTTCACCAAAACAAAACATGATTTTGGTCCTGAATCCTTGATTTCTCACTCAAACAACGTTCGATAGGTATAACATTTTCATTTTAGGCCCTAGTCATGATGGCCATCATTTTCTTAACGTTAGAGATTTATCGTTTAGGGATATTAAAATTTTCCCTAAATTTTAGAAATTCTCAGGAATTTTGATATATTCCATTTCAGTCTTGGAACAGGTTGATCTTCTATTGGTCTGCTCCCGCTCCTCTCCCCCCACAGTGGGGATCCAGGTGACAAAATTGATTTGTGAGATCTGAATCTATATCGTAGCTAGCATTAAAGCTACTATAGTCTTGGATTCAGATTGCTAGCGAGGAGCCGTCTTGCAGCAGCTACCACAATGTAAGTGGAATAGGTGAATACCATTGATAGAACCTTAGAAGTAAAGTTTATGTTGCTAATTGAAGATCTAATCATAGCCATTAGATATTATACAGTTATTTAGCGTTATATGTTTAATGTATAGTATAGGCCTTTCGGACTGTCTGAAGTTCTTTCTGTTCTCATAGGGCCAAAAAACCTGCTGGTAGTGTACTAAAAAATAATGGCAAGTGAATAATCCCATTCGTTTCTTGGATTTTTTCGAAGCTTTTATTTGAATTTTAATTTACTATCTGATAGAACATTTCAACATCTATCTTAGGTGGATGCGCAAAGACGTGCACTTAACCCTATGTTGAAACATGGTATCCCAAACATGAACGTTGATCAGGATCTGTTCACAATGAGACCTATTAATAGTTATCTTTTAAGTCACTGTTTTTCCAGAGAAATAATGTAATCTGAAGCTGATAGTTTTTTCAGGTTTTAGAATGACTATTTCATTCTGGATTCAGTTTTTAGACTTTTTGTTAGCAGTTGGATATGGAGTGGGTATGGGTGTCTATGAATGTACACAAAGATCTGTACCCATACTCACATCCTCAAAGGAGACAGCTTCAGTATGCAATTTTTGACATCAAACTTAAATAGCTGGATGGTGCATTGTGAGTGAAAGAAATGAGTAATCACTAGCTTAGCTCCGAGATAAGCATGAGAAATAATTAGGCCATGGCTGCGTTGGTGGCGATCATGTTTCAGTAATTTTCTTGGTATTAACACATATGAGAATGTAAGATGTCATATATTGATTTTTTCGAGATAATATCTCAAGTAATCATATAGTAAGATGCGATAAACACAAAGATAAAAATGAAGAAGAGACTACTGTTTTATTCATAGTCGTAACACAAGAAAAAATTAATCTTTTGATCCATGCCCACAGCATGGCTCTTCGAAAAAAGAGATAGGCAAGAAGCATTTTGATATTTTGCGTGAGTGGTATGGATTCCTGTATTTTTCTTCTTCAACTTCTTTTTACAGTAAATCTGTTCAAAGTGAGCACACCTGCTCTCCCTATCGCGTTGATCTACCGTGGTCCTGCTGCTTGTCGTGGTTGTTCTGAGACGATTGCCGATCTCCTTCGAAAGAAATACCAAATTATTTATGCTGGACCTAAGGAACAGGTGGACGTAAATAAGAATACATTATCGGTAGCACAGCTGTACGTACAGCCGGGTGGAGGAGATCTAGACGAGGCTTGGCCTCATGTTCGTCGCTATGCTTCATCTATTCGTGATTATGTTCGAAATGGAGGAAGATATCTCGGTATCTGTCTCGGTGCTTATTTGGCTGGAACCGAACCGGGTTTTGATCTTCTTCCAGGTAGAGGACAGACTGACCAATACATTACATCAAAGGGTGCTGTTATTACCAGTGAAATCGATACTGTTGTACCTCTATTTTGGCGAGGAATGCTGCGACATGTCTACTTTCAAGATGGTACTCGCTTGATGATCGATCAAACAGCAGCACCTGCAGAAATCCTAGCAGTTTACACTAATGGTGAGATTGCAGCTGCTGTGCAAAATTATGGAAAAGGACGTGTTGGAATGGTCGGACCGCATCCAGAAGCCAATGAAAAGTGGTACGCGATGTACGGACTGAAAAATCCGGACGGAAAGATGAGTTTCGATCTTTTTGACGATCTCGTCAAGACCTTGATGGCTTGATGATTTGATTATATATGTATGCGTTGAAAAAAATAAAACTACAGTCACAATATTAAAATGTGACAATAAGCAGTTCCACCAATTTTCAAACACACATTCCTCGAAATTCGATAAAATTGCAGGCTACTATTATAGAAGACACCACTGAGATGCACACCTATTTAAAGATTCTTTCGTGCTTTCACCAGAGATAACGCATGTGCAATAAGATGTTAATCACTGTCAACTGTCATAAAATAGTCCTGTTGCAGAAGCTTGAGTCATTCGATAATATCATTAATGTTATATTTCATTACAATTCATCGAAACAGTGGTCAAAAGTATCGATACAGATTCATATTGTCGTATCGAAGGAATTCAAATTCGTGAACCACGAAGATTTGTTCGACTTGAATAATTTACTACGAAAATCCTTGCTTTCCTACGATCTCTTTTTTGTTTCGATTAAGAACAAAATATGCTTTCTTCGATACTAAATCTTTCAATAATCATATCTAAAGATAGAAGCCACCGAAAAGGACCGAATATTAGCCATGAATTAATGTCATTGAAAACTTCACTTAGGCAGACTTTCAGGTAAAATCTCGAAAGTCGAGTTTGAAGGTGAGCTGAGGAATATCACAGAGTTGGTTAAAATATACTGTAAAAATTTCGTATCTTACGAATGGAGAGCCATGAGGACTAATCTTCTTACGGTTATTCTAATCTCATACACATCTATCTATGAGAAAATAGGAGCTCAAAAGCAAGACGACACCTAGAGAGATTCTCTCGTTAATCACAGAGAGACAATTTATTCGCCGGAAAAGAAAACATCTATCTCAAAATTGATTTGATACTTTACCTTGTTGCGGGGTGTGGCTGGCTGTGGGTGTGGGTGTGTGTGTAGAGGATCAATACCCACATCCACACATGCCCTAGTTGTCGAATGATATGAAGAGTGTCATTACCCTTGAGGTAATACACCAAATCCACTCAAATTGCTCAACTTCAAAATATGTAGTTATTCTTTAAGATGATAATGTCACTACGCTTGGGTAATACACTGAAACCACTCAATACCCTATTATGTATTATGTTTTGTGGAGGTGGATACCGGGTGTAACGGGATTATGACACTACTCGAAAAAGACATGATGTCAAAAACACGAAAGCCGTCAACATAAAAACGATGATCATATACGAGAAAGAAAATACTCAAGTTAAGCTTCTATGAGAAGATCATGAAAGTTAAAGTTGACTGCCTCATCCTACGCCGTTATATGGAGAAGCCATAGACATGGCAGGAGTTCGTTCGAAGCTTCAATAAAAAAAAATTCAATGAAAAACATAGAAGAGAAACTGATGATTGTCGACTACCTGGAATAAATGTGTGCATGTTTCGAAAAAACGACCTAGAACTTCAAGATTTCATCAGAGATGTTTCTTCTTTTTTTACTAACAACGTTTTCTAGAGCGTTTACATCTTTCTGACTAAAACAAATTGAAAATAAACTTTTTCCAAAAACATGGTTGGGTATCCATAGATTCACCCATGATTCCAGTAATCACATTTCCATACTCTATGCAAATACCAAAATACAACGCATCTTGTACACTTCATCCTAAATTATTCATTATGATTTTCACTATGAAACAGTTGAAAACTATTTAATTGACCCTATTTGAGGTAGTGAAGACTAATTTACTATTAGTTGAAAATCAACGACGAATAATTTTAAAAATGTTTTTACACAGTAATCGTAGCAATAGTACTTCTAAAACTCAGTGACGACATACCACTAGCATTTATTGATAGCGTTACCCTCATAGTTCGATGTGCTCTATTAATGAGCTGCATTAGCTTATCGAGTTATTTTCAATCTGTATAAGAAACATTTGATCATATTGAGCGATGACTGCACCGAACAAAGCACAATCATTATTGCTCTCTATATTAATATGGATATTTCCTATAATAAGTCAAATCGAAGATATTCTATTAATATATAATATACATAAATGAATAATCGAAACTAATAATAAATTATTATTCGCTTTCTGAATATTGTAAATTATATGTAATAACCTAAAACAGAAATATATCAAATTTTTGTCACTGGCACATTGACAAAAGTATTTTTAATATGAAATTATTGTTAAATTTATTATTTTTATTCATTCATCATAGAAAGAAAAAGAATTGGATAATAGTAAAATTAGTAAAATATGGATTCGAAATTTGATTCGTTTAGAATTTGTATGTGAAGTGAGCATCATTCTTTATGATTACATGTTTAGTTCACTTTATATGACCTATTTTTATTCCATTGGGTTATATTTTCTTTTCGATGATCTTGTAAAAGAAGAGAGTGAAACGTCGAAAAATACAATGAATGTTTCATGAACGATCGTCTCTTTCGTTCTTTCGTTCTCTATTTTTATCTTAACTACGTGTAATAGAAAAAAAAAAGAATATTTAAATAATCTATTTATTCGATCGTCATTTACACTGTTAAACATCACTTCGATCATTATTGATTCATTCAGCTAAAACATAACTTCAATTGTTATTGATTCAGCTAAAACACTACTTCAATTGTTATTGATTCGGCTAAAACATTACTTCGATACAATATGCCTACAGAAACGAACACAGTAAGTTGACGATGTGTCCAATAAAAACATACATATGGAGGAAAAATAATCTGTTCGTTAGTAACCTTTGAATGAACCCATAACCTCGTTATGCTGCTTTTCTTTACAGACAGTCATTCTATTCAGCATATACTCACTTCAATATTGACAAAGCATTACAAAAATGTGTAGAGAGATGAGTAATGGAGATGTAGAAAATACAGAAGAAGTATACGTAAATTTTTAACATTTCTTTTTTTAATAGGAAAATTTTTATTTTTATTAATTTAGGAAGTTGCAGCAAGTTCAATTACGTACAAAATTAATCGTGAATCATTAATAAGCTTAATTAAATGTGCAATTGGTGATACATCACGTGAATCATTAATAAATCCAATGGTTGCTGTTAAAATAATTGGATAGGTTTTTTTGTTGAAACATCAACAACCGGTGTCTATGGAAGTAACTAATCAAAACATGTTTTCTATTTTTCATCAGTTTTTTTATCATAGGTTGCCAATGCATCAGTTCGTGAATGGTATAAAGCAACCATTACTAATCAGCCAATTATACCTTTTAACCACAGAACAAAAAGCATCGATGAAATTATTGGGCTATTAGAACAGGTGTGTATTATTTTTCTTGTTCATAAAATTTTTCACTACTATTATGTATTTCAGCATTATGATTTAAAATCAATAATGATGGATTAACAAATAGTCAACAAAAAGCACACAAGACAATCGTACTATTTTATTTGGGTGTGGGGGTGTGGGTGTGGGTGGGTGGGTGTGGGGTGTGGGTGGGTGTGGATGGTGGTGGACAAAGTGATACTCACACCGACCCACACCCACCCCACACACCCACACCCTAGCAGTTTACACTAATGGTGAGATTGCAGCTGCTGTGCAAAATTATGGAAAAGGACGTGTTGGAATGGTCGGACCGCATCCAGAAGCCAATGAAGAGTGGTACGCGATGTACGGACTGAAAAATCCGGACGGAAAGATGAATTTCGATCTTTTTGACGATCTCGTCAAGACCTTGATGGCTTGATGATTTGATTATATATGTATGCGTTGAAAAAAATAAAACTACAGTCACAATATTAAAATGTGACAATAAGCAGTTCCACCAATTTTCAAACACACATTCCTCGAAATTCGATAAAATTGCAGGCTACTATTATAGAAGACACCACTGAGATGCACACCTATTTAAAGATTCTTTCGTGCTTTCACCAAAGATAACCCATGTGTAATAAAATGTCAATCACTGTCGACTGTCACAAAATAGTCCTGTTGCAGAAGCTTGAGTCATTCAATAATATCATTAATGTTATATTTCATTACAATTCATCGAAACAGTGGTCAAAAGTATCGATACAGATTCATATTGTCGTATCGAAGGAATTCAAATTCGTGAACCACGAGGACTTGTTCGACTTGAATAAGGGTGTGGGTGTGGATGTAGAGGATCAATACCCACATCCACACACACCCTAGTTATCGAATGATATGAAGAGTGTCATTACCCTTGAGGTAATACACCAAAACAATTCAAATTGCTCAAATTTTATAAATATGTAGTTATATGGAGAGATAAGGAAAGACATTACCCTCTAGGTAGTACACCAAATCCACTCAAATTGCTCAACTTCAAAATATGGAGTTATTCTTTAAGATGATAAAGTCACTACGCTTGAGTAATACACTGAAATCACGCAATACCCTATTACGTATTATATTTTGTGGGAGTGGATACCGGGTGTAACGGGATTATGACACTACTCGAAAAAGGAGACAAGAATTGACATAATTGATAATCATTAATCGGTTCCACATATGACTCGTTTATCTAAGCGAAAAAAAGAAGTTAAAGGAGGTAGAAGATATCTTAAGACTATGACAGGTCTCTAACACTTTGTCTAAGAACATCTATCTGCTACTATTTTGCTTCCTAGCTGACTGAAATAAGAAAAGACGCAATCACTTATGTGGACAAAATTTATTGAAAGTAGCAACTAATACAAATGAGAAAAAAAGACGACGAAAGAAAGTATAATGCGTATAGAAGAAAAGACAGGAAGGAAAGTCAGATGAAACAAAAGCGCTCGTTTACCTTGTACACACTCTATATACTAATTGGTGTGATTAACACGCCATACACCACTGAATGAGAGTAAGAGTTGTGTAAAATGAACAATTATCAAGAAAGTACAGAAGATAAAGCAAAAAAAAAATATGATGAATGTTGCTGACTATCCTACACATGTATTTAGTTTATGTTGAATGTATGAATATATAGTACAAAATGATTATTTACTAATCTAGAAGTTCAAAGGTCAGTTGCATGAAGCCGACTATGAAAATAGATAGATGAATTAGTTTTGATCTGTTCTATTTGATCGAATGAACGACATCTCAATATAAGCGTTAGCATTAAAAGAATAAAATAGCGAATAGAATTTTCTTCATTATCTGTGGAATAATCATTGAAAATTATTTCAACTATAAAATTCATCCAAAGAAACAAATTGATGATTTTATGATAAAAATCACATCACCTTCATAAAATCATTTTCTCTTTTCTCTTTTAAATCGTTCGTTGTTATTTTCTGAGTTATCTAGTTATTTTCTTTTCTCATTTCTTCTTCCATACAGGTTATTACTCTAGGAGAAATAGTTATAAGTGAGAATATGATCTAGTGTAACAAATATCATTGTTAATTTCTATTTTGCATAATACACTAAACCGTTTTTGGCTTTTCATTGCCGTTTCTATGCGTACAACCGATTAAAATTGTATTATCATTCCCAATTATTTATTATGACAAACGTAAATAAAGAAGAAAAATTGCCAAAGGAATATCAATTATAACCATTGATCTTGACAGCATATAGTTAATCTCTAAGATCATATTTTTAGTATCAAATTAGACAGATCAACCGTAAAAATAAAAGTCTCACATTTGATTCCTATAGTTCAAAATTCAAATACAGACAATGGATAAATACGCTTCCCATTAACAACACGAATATTACCAATACAAATTGTTGAAAAAGTTTTTTTTTCCTTCTTCAAGAAGATCAATTTATATTTATTCGTTTATCCAACGAATCTGAATCTTCCTAATATTTTGGTCTTCATGTGTTGTATATAAAAATGTTTCGATATCAACAGCTGCAAACTCAGCCTTGGAAACAGATGCTCATAAAAGAAATTATGGTGATCATATTTTAGTCAAGAAATAACGAGAAAAACATTTAATGTATTTGAGAATAACGAGGAACGCAATCTGAGATAACTGATATTTTTTCTCAATGTAGCAGAACAATTTTACTAAGCTTATGAGACGGACGAGAACGCTTTCTATTTTTTCAAAACTGGTTTCCGAATCCATGAGAAAACGTTCGACAATTTGGAGAATGATAGAGAATACATTCTTTTTTTTCTCTAAGAATGATCTTAGATTGTCTGGAACGTGGTCATAAATTCAAAGAAACCGTTCTTAGAGAATCTCTCTGAGGAATTTCAAAGAACGTCATCTCATTTTGATAGAATTCTATTCGGATCATTCTACAAAAAAGAACGAAAGGGGAACCATTCCTATAATGAATGGAACGGTCCAGAAAGTGTTCCGTAATAACGTGGAATGGTAAAGAATGCGTTTCCTCCGATGCAGAACGTATTCTTGTCAGTTATGAGTGCATCCATCAAAATATAGAACACGTTCTTCTTGGTCAAGAAAGCTTTCCATGTTTTGATGAATGCGTTCACTTTCGTTCTTTTTCAGCAATATTTTTCATTGGGAATCAATTTTATATAAGTATTTTTCAACGAAATAATCTTTAATCATGACAAAAAATGAATACAAATTAAATTACACAAAATAAAAAAAGATCTATTAAACAATAAAACTATGATTGAGAATAATGAAGATGAGATTTCTTTTTTTTTTGTTCTTTCATTTTATGACTTTTAATTATGTATTGAAAAAACTTTCAGATGAACATAATTTAGGATGAGAGTCATTTTATATTCTAATAGTTTTTAATTGGATTTAAATAAAATACATCAACAATGTTGTTTGATAAAAGACTTTGAATATAGATTTTAACTTCGTCTAAACATCATGCTATTTCCTATAATGTATTTTATACATGATAACTATTGTAACATATCAAGGATGACCGCATTATATCTATTCTTTGTCAATGAAAAAAAAAACATTTTAGGCAGAAAGAAAAATAGTATTAACTATTCATCATCGTCTAACATGACTATATCAATATACATACGATCGAAATACTCTATTCACTAGTGAATCTGAATCAACGATTTGATCGTTTAGTACTCGATCCATTCTATATTCATCATTTAGATTTAACGATCAAACCATTGCTTTTTCATAATTCTCCAGTAAATAATCAAATTTTAGATCGAATTCGTAGACAAGTCTTATCTCGAATTCATTATAAAGTAAATAAATTTACTATTGAACCACTTTATATGGAATGTATTCTGAACTTAATTCGTTATCACTAGTCAATTTTCAATCAGAAACACTTTTACAACATTTAACAGGTATAGTTGTGAATTTTTATTTGTTTTCATGAACTACTGGTGTTTTTCTTTTGTACATTTAAGATGATACTATACTTCTTTGTCTTCTTACTGATCAAATCACATATCTTACAGTCGATATTACTGATAAAATACGTGAAATACCTGATGAAAATGAATTAAACATGTTTACATTGATACCATCTATTAGTACATGTTTAATTGATTTGACATTTACTCACGGCACAGAAATTTCATTTTCTAATCTACCATCAACAAATTGTGTATCTTCTTGATGGATGCTTTCAACATTTGTCTATATTGATCATTTATATAATTGAAATTAGCGATTCATCATTGAATATAAATAAATCTCTCTTTGATATTTAATGATTGCTTTGTTTTCTTTAGAAAAATCTTTTCAAGTTGAAATGTTTAACACTAACATCGTATTGGTATACATATTTTTATAACAATTGTATGGTTCCATTACTTTGTCGAATGTGAAATCTTCAAGAATTAACATCGTTTCTTTCGATAATAAGAAATAAATCGACTTATATTGATGGCACTTAATTACACAATGATTTTCTCATTAATATTCCACAACTAAACAAATTTATTTTTAGTATACACACTCATATTATGAACAACCACATTAAAATTGATCTTCCATCGAAGAATGATATTCTCAATAGTTTCATCAAAAGAGGGTATCAATAAGTGGATTCATACGCTGATGAAAAATTCACGTATAATAGAGACTACTGTCATGTCTATTCACTTCCATATTATTTCAACGATTTTATATTTATGACCAGTGGTTTTCAAGGTGGTATGTTCAATAAAGTTAGATGGTTGGTAATGTTAAATATACGTCCATTTGAAGATGAATTATTTCAAGCCATCTCACAAAGCTTTCCTTTTCTCCAAAGATTATCGATTACTAATTTACAATCACAAAAAAATAACCAGCATTCGTCTATATATATTACATTTGATTATCTGTTCGAATTCAATCATAAGAGGGCACATATTGACTATGTCGTACAATTTTACCACGTTTGACATATCTCACCATTCGATATGAAACACTAGCAAGTGTAACACAAGGTTTTACCAATGATGCAGCACGTCTTACTTGTGCTAAGATAAAATGTCTTGTTGTAGAAGAACCATTTGTTCGTCTAGAAAAATGGTATCAGTAAAAAAGAGTTTTCTTGACAAAGAAAAGAAAAGAAAAAAAACCACGTGTAATATTATAGTCAATGGTATGACGAATAGAATGAGATAAAATAATCGATTCTATCATTTACGTGGATAAACTAGGTAAGTTTACAAAATCGACCTATGCGCATCATAGTCGACACAATTCAAAGCACCACCGCCAGTAGAGTTTTGAGTCTACAGTCGATTTAACAGCTTGTTTGTACTCAATTTTTGATGTTGAATCTGAAAAAAATATTTTCAGAAACTCAAAAAAAGAACGAAGTAGAAAATTTCGCACATTTTGGAAACAGATATTTTTTTTTGATGAAAACGGCATTTTTTCGGTATTTCGAATTTTCAACCGGAAGAAAGCGTTCACTGAGGCTAAAGACCTGATATTCGTGATCAGCAGTTCAAGTTCTCTCAGATGATGTGAAAAAAAGTCGAAAAAAAAATTTTTATTTGAATTTCGCGTTGCGGGCACCTTTACAAATATTTCTATCACTTTCACACATGCCGCTTTTAAAATAAACATATTTAATGGAACGTATCATCATGATTGAATTAATGAGTAAAAAATGTCCTGCTTTCTTTTCTCACTCTATCTCTCATAAAGACATTTGTTGTTGTGAACAATCAAGCATAACATCCATTGACTTTTTCTTGACTATTCAAGTATCAAATCGAGATTGGCAGTGATTATAAAATGTGTTTTCGTATGTTTGAAGTAGCGATTTTGTAGCAAAAGACGAACTAATTTTTGACTCACACTCCTTTTGTTTTGTTTTTTTTTGATAACACATTTTATAGGTGAACAGTCAAAATGATTTTACTCAATATTTTTCAATTGATTGTCTTATTAAAACAGACAGTTCTAATCATTTAATATCGATATTTATGATAGCAAACGTGAACAATTGAAATAGCGGTACTTGTCCGTTTTATGCCATAGCTATCAATGACAAATTATTATCGGTAGACGAAAAGAAAGCAACAACAGTAATGATCATCGATGTGAGACGACGTTTGATGTGACATATACACAGAGTATATATACACAGGGGTGACTGCTGCACCAATGAAGCGATATAAGAAAGAAAAAATGTATTAAAGTAAAAGTACAATCTTAACCGATTGAACATCTGTTACCATACGAAATAATTACAAACTTTAAAAGATTTACAGAATATTTCATAAATGTTGAATTTCAAAAAACAAGAAAAGACTCGTAACTGAATATATCGATTATGAACTTCATATAAAATGATTGAGTTTTTGAAATCGACTAAGAAAATATATTCTAATAAAAGAATATATGCAGTTTACGTGTAACAGTATCATGAAAGTGAAGATAAAAAAAGTAAACTCTTACACAATAAAATTTTTTTTGTAGTTTCCACTAGATTTTTCTATTACATGCAAACTGTTTTCATTGTTTTATTTAAACAGTTTTGATTGTATGCTATGTTCTAAGTATCTTTGTATTTCTATGCGATTTACTGAGATAAATATTGTGTATTTCTCACTATTTTAAAGTTTATAATGCTCGTATTTTGAAATGAACGATGCGAGAGCAGGACAGCAAGTTATATATGTTTTATGTAGTGTTGTTACTTGTAGCGAATATTCTTTCTCTTATTAGATATGACTTCTATTCCTCTCAGATAGATGATGAATGTTTGTAGAGTTTAGCATTGAAATAACCAACGGTCTTGTTAACAGTTCATTTGTGCTTGTTCTATTGATGATTAATAAGTATAGAATTCAGGTTTCAGATCACATTCGATGTAACGATACCTTCTTTTCGATTATTAAAGTTCTTTTGAAAATTTATGCAATGTTACTGATGACAGTGACCACAGGCGAGCGAAGCTTTTTTCAGAATTAACACTAATAAAATCATACCTTCAAAGGACCATAGGTGACAATCGTCTGAATAAACTACTGATGATGTATATACATTCCATGATTCACATTGATATCAAACAACTCATCGACAACTTCTCAAAAACGAAAAAATACAAAACTAGAATTTCTTTCATGATTTGTTTCCTAGTTTTTTTTTTGTGTATGTTTTCATAGATTCCACCATAAATTTCAATAGTTGATAATACAAAAATCATTACGAAAAACGTCAATTACTTATTTCTATTCGTCACTGTTTGGCACAGACTAAAATCGATGTAGGTCCAATTCATGAACGATTAAAACAGAACAATCTATCTTAATTGTCAATCAGGGATGAACTCTGATTTATAAGAATAATATTACACTTTGGTAGATGTGTGAAAAATGCATATTCACAACCGTGTCTCTCTCTCTCTCTCTCTCTTTTTATTTTGTCCAATAAATAATCAATGCGATAAACCAATGAGAACATTTTTCTTTTCTCAAACATACCCTCATATTATTGAATGATATCATTCAAAACGATGAAAAGTAAGTTGTATGTACCTGGTCTAGGTGAGTATATATTTCATAAATATTATTTTTGATTAGCCGAAAATTATCATATAGGACAAGCAGGAGTTAATCAACTTGGTGGTATATTTGTTAATGGTCGTCCATTACCTGATCATGTACGTCGAAAAATTGTTGAATTAGCATTAAATGGTATTCGTCCATGTGATATATCAAGAAAATTACTTGTTTCACATGGATGTGTTTCGAAAATTTTAACGAAATTTTATGAAACTGGTTCTATTCGACCGGGATCTGTTCATGGACGACAATCGAAGGTAAGATGTTGAATAAAAATTAATTGTGAACATATTCAAATTCTTTTTTTTTTTCGTAGAAAATAAATACTTGTCAATCAAATAATACTGAAGAATTATTAACGATTGAGTAAATTATTTTATATTGTCTTATTTTTTTGAGTTATAGAATAATTTTTGTTTCTAAGGAATCATCAAGCAAATTTATTATGTGTATTACATCGTTATAACCAATTTTTCTTCCAACAAACCAAAAATCCACCATCAGATGATGAAATTTCAATTGAAACAAATTCATCATCATCGTCATTAATTAAACATTCAATTGAAAATATTTTATCAAATCAAATGATAAAAAAGAATAAAAATTGTATGTCATAATTAATAATTAAATAATTATATTATATGCTTTTATTTCATGTTTAGCATCAATTGATGACCAAACGAATAATAAACGACAGAAACTTTTTACTTGTTAATTTGAATAAATTCTTTTCTTTTTTTTTTCTTTTTTTGTATTTTGAAAACAGTATATATAATAAATAGAAAACTATGTGTTAACATTTTTAATTTCAAATGACAATAATCAAATTTATATAAAAATTAAGTCTGTACGAATGTGTGATTGCTCATCACAATCAAAAGTCTGATGACATGATGAATTTAAAACAATTAGACAATAGTTGAATGTTAAGAAAAATTCATTTACTAGGAATATAGATAGACATTACGTAGTGATCTTAGAGTATTTCATCAATACTAATTGTAATGTGAATAAGAAGTATGCTTGAGAGTTTCCATAGTATGTCGTATTTAAAGACTGGCAGAATCAAGTTTTCTTGGTTCCAACCCCAGTCTAGAGATAACTATTTCAGAATATATTCGTATCGCATCTAAAAAAATTCTTCAATACTCGTTTCTTTGATTTATTAAGTGGACGATAAGTACTTTTTTTTTCGGTCATCTCTCTGGAATTATGTTCTGATGAGATGATTTATAAGATAATTCCCTTAAAACCACAGAATATTCAACTATAATTTTTAGTTCAGGTTGGAACAACTTGTTCTCTTTTAGTTCCAATTTCCATCTCGGCAACTTCCTTTTCTCGTGGTTTCGGTCAACCTCCAATATTTGGTTTCATACGTCTCTAATGATATTATTTCAGTACAGCAACCTCGCCCCTTCCCCTTCTGCCAGAATAGAGACCATGGGTTTTTCAAAATCTTTCTTTGAAAACCCAACTCATTTGGGGATTTTAGAATATAAAAACCTAGTTTTTGAGTAAAAATCCATTGGTTTTTTGTAACTAAAATGACTACTTTCCTGGTAAGAAAGTGCTTTTCGTAGTAAAAACTCTGGTTTTCCGGCATTTACGAGCTAAAGAAGTTTCCTCCTTAGTTACTAATAACGCCTATTTGAACCCTTGGTTTTCTAATTAAATGTTAACAAAACCCTAGCCCACAATAGAAGGCTATAGCTTTTTATTCTGGGGCCAGGAGAGTTATTAGAACATGATAATGCGCACTTTCAAATCAATTCGAATAACATAGGTATGCACTTTGAACATCTCTAATACTTGATCGAGATACATTTTTCCTGATATTTAGTCCACTAACAATAAGGACTAAGCATGCAATAATAAGCACATACGAAAGCACAGTATTTTTATGCTAGTATCTTTGTTTTTTTTACTTCGCAATGTCGTCTGAATAATGAAAATATCTATGATTACTAGTCTTGACGGAAAACATACTTGAATAGGTAATGCATTCTGAAAATGGTTTAAACGATCGAACAGATCATCTTTTTTTTCCTAATCTTGGTTCTGATTTCGATGTTGTGGATTGCACTTACGATCAGTGCTCGAGAAATTAGTAGTAAGAGAACAAAATCTTTTAAACAAAAGCTTTCAAATCAGATATATAAATTAAAACGATATAAAAAAAGACAACAGACACTATTAGATAACTGTGACTTACTACAAAAGAGTATCTGTTTCCTTAATATGGACCATATATGAACTGATACCAAAATTAATTCTGATGAAAAAATTCAACTAAGGAAAATACAATTTAATTATAATATACATCTACATCATTTGATTAGACTGGCAAAATTAATATTCCATGTAGAAAAAACTAGCCAAAAATTCGCTTGATATATCTGATTAAGTAGTAATAACTGAACCACTGAAGAGATTTTGTTTGTATAAAGTATTACTTTTCTACTATACAAAAAAGAAACTTAAAGCAGCTGTAATAGTAGCCAAGTACTCAGTAGTACTATCACCTGAAATTCTATTTTTTACAAAAGTAAAAAATTTGATTGTCAAAAGTCTTTTTATGAATAAACGAAGTAATATCTTAAATTTGTGGAGTATTCAATTCCGAGAGAGGACACAAACTTAACAGTACAATATATTTATACTTTACATATTGTCTACAAGCCAAGTGAAATTCAAAGATAAATAAGCATTCATTAAAAAATGCTACTCAAAAAGCATAAGCTTACAGTTCCTTTCGTTTTTTATTTGGTGGGAGTTTGCTAAGATCAACTAAATTTCAATTGAGTACACTAGCAAAGTCTACGATTTCCTAGATTTAATTAGACTTGAGTTAAAGTTCAATTTAACATGTCTTTAAAGACTTTTGCTTCTTGAACTATAGGTTGAGTTATAAAAAAGGAAAGTATTCAAATCTTTTTCTTTCAATATGTCTGTAATTTCTTACATTGTTCCAAATTATACTTCACTAATTTCAACAAGGATCTGTTTATCTTAAATTAAAATATGACTTATTTGAAAATAGTATTGACCTCGATCAAATCAACAGTTCAATTTTTTTTTTCATCGAACTGAACATCAACAAAAACGTTATTTCCTTTTCTTTGTTATTGAAAATAAAATAAAAAAGAATGTATTAGTGCATGTGTGTACAAGAAAAAGAATGCATATGTGTGATTCTAAAGAAGAATAATACAGAATAGAAGACGAAAAAAAAAAAAAGAATTATATATAGTCCTTAATTTATTCTATGAAAAAAAAATCGATTGATATCACCGATTAATTTTTCTATTGTGAAAGATGTTTGTACTAAAAAAAATAAAAACAAAAGATTATTTCATTTATTATTATTTTTTTGTTCTTAATTTAAATATTTAAAATAAATTTACTGTTCTTCATGCAGTAATCAATCCACGAGGATGAGAAAATGTAACAGAAGTAACTGCACTTTTTTCTGGTGCATTTATTGTAAATGTACGTCTAATACCCATAACTTTATCAAAATCAATAAATAATGAATTATTTTTAATTGCCAAATCTTGTTCTAATGTTGATTTTGTACGTAATAAATGTTGTACAGCATTTTCTTCTTGTCTTAATTTACCATGAAGATCAGCAATACCTGCATGTAAATCATGTACTTCTTGAATTAATCTAAATAAAAATATGTTGTTTATATATATATATGTTTTTTGTTTGTTTGTTAAATGTATAATATAAATATTAATTCAATTGACCTATGCATAGCAGGATCTCGACATGCTTCAACATTTGGTCGTCTAGTACGTGTTTCAAGACGTGTTTGAGCAACTTGTAAAAATGCTTCTTTATCGGCAATAGTTTTTTTCAAAAATTCAATATTTTGTTCAACATCAAAGATTTCTTGAAGAATCTATATGAAATAAATAAATAAATAAAAGTTGTTGTTTTTTATTTTTCAATTAAACCTTTTCAAGATGAGCTTGAATTTTATTTTTAGCCACTTGTCCTTCTTGTACACGATTTTCAAGTGATACATTAACATGATTCCATTGAGACCACATGTCATTATTACTTTGTGCCATAAGTTGATTACTAGCATTAAGTAATTCATCCGATTGAGACATTTCACTAAGAGCTCGACGAATATTTTCTTCTGTATATCGTGTCCATGTTTCAGGTACTGATACTCTAAAAATTGATAATATATATGAAATTTACTTCGGACATTTAATATATTAAAAAGTATAAATCGAGAGAGACCTTAATTAATGTATGCTATTAGACAGCAGAATAAAAACAACGATCCTATGTTTTGAAACATTATTTTTATAGCCTATATCATGGCAATAGTATGTGCTCAATGATAGAACTAGTATCGTTTGCTTTATAGTATTTTGTGAAACACAGTCTACAAGGATTATTAAGATATACGAATGAATCTCTTGCGCTCGTAGATCGTGACTTCTGAATGATGAAAAAATGTGTTTCAAAATAGATAGAATAAAACAATAATCTCAATGATTAGCAACGGCAGCTACATTGTGATTCTAGTCCGCGAGGAGGATGCTAATCTAATTTTGAAAGACTCTTTTTTTTCAGCATTTGCTTCTCCTCAAAAAACTAAATATTCCACAATATGTGTCTATTCTTACGGAATGTGTTCGATTTATTTTTCTAATAGAAAAGAGAAAGAATGGAATGATATATTTCAAAGAAACTTAATGATATATCTGACAATATGTATGAAAAATAAACCTCTACATAAAGTTAATATTTTCAATATTACAGTTATGACGTAAAAAAAGGCTGATTATTATCTTTACTTTTGTTTTTTTTTACGGGAAAATGAAAACTGTCAACACTGTGTAATTAATTAATAATAACTATAATGAACATACGTATTATCAACATTTTCAATGCCTTCGTAAAAATTAATTCCACGTGATGTTGTTTTAATATTATGAGCAGCTGAATCAAGTACTCGAGCACGAAATTTATCTTGTGAATCACATTCTAATTCATGTAATGAAGCACGATTAAGACTAAAAAATAGAAATAATATTAATTTTTATCATTGATAAATTTCTTACGCATTTTGTGTATTTAGACGTTCGAGCATTTGTCGAAGTTTTTGTTGACATAATTTAATTGTATCAACTTCCTATATATATAATTTTCTTATTCTTGTTTATATTTACAAAAAAAAACAGACTTACTCGAATAAGTT
Organism: Rotaria sordida; assembly: GCA_905250125.1. NCBI lineage: Eukaryota > Metazoa > Rotifera > Eurotatoria > Philodinida > Philodinidae > Rotaria > Rotaria sordida. The sequence continues at coordinate 81,373 of CAJNOL010000923.1, forward strand.
CTCGTTCAACATTATCATGTACAAGATCAATACCTAAAACAAATTTGATTTAAAACAAAAAAAAAAAAAATATTTTTTCCAAACAAAATTAATTCTTTTAAACCTTGTCGTTTTTCTCGTTCATATAAGTTTTCTTGTGCAATACGTAATGGTTTTTCAGATTCAGATAATAATCTTTCAACTTCACGTCTTTTCGATTCAACATCATCAATTTTACGTTTCATTTTATCTTTTGTTTTTTCTAATTCACCTTTCCAATATTCAATATCATTTATACGTTCACCTAAACGTTTGGATGATTCAGCATTATTTTTAAATGATTGTTCATCTTTTTCACGTGCTAAACGTATAGCATCGGAACGTAAACGTTCAGCTGCTGAACGAATTTTATCCGAAGCTAAATAATTTGTCATTTGAGCATTATACCAATCTTTTGGTGTATAACGTGTATAAAGTGCTTGACGTGCTGATGGAAATATTGGTGGTACTTTAACATTATCAATATTATTAAGATAATTTGATGAACTCATTGGTTCCATTGTAGATGAATGTAATGATTGTGTTGGTTCAACACGAGCTGAGCGATAAAATGTTGATGGACGCCATGGAAGAGAAAGTGATCGAGTTAATAAACCAGAGTAAGGTGGAGCTGATGATGTTCGATAATCAAATGTGCCTATTGATGGTAAATGAGCACCTTGTTGAGGACGATGACCCATATGTGTATATTGGGCCGTTGCAGTAGATCCCATATAGTCCATTTTTTAATACACCGGTCGATCAATTGACTAAGAAGAAAATCAAGAAATTCTTATTTTTATGACATCAAAAATACTCTATATATTTCACCTACGTGTGTGTTGGACACTATATGCGTTCGTTCGATACACGCACACACACACACGTACACACTATCGAGTGAAGTGAATTTGAGTGACAAAAAAGAAATCTTAGACAAGGTGTAAAGAATTTCTTTCTGTCTCTCTCTCTGTTGCTCTCTCTCTCTCCCTCTCTCTCTTTTTTATTGTTGTTGTAATGTTACCTGTGAGCATGTATGCATTTGCGTTGTCAACTGACTTTCACTAATGTCCGATGACGATGGCTGCAACTATAACTGATTTTGTTGTTGTTGATCTTCGTTGTCAGAAGAAACGCATTTTTTGTATATAATATTTCTTTTTTTTTTTGCTTCTTCTTTTTCTATTACTAAAATGTAAAAATTCACGATTGTATTGGTTTTTTTTTATAGGCAATGAACATGAGCAATTTATTTGGACAGTTTTTTTTTTCAATTTTGAGAACAAAAAAATAGATGCAAAAAAAAACACAAAAGTTCTTTTCCGGTTTGATTTTTAGCCTACATTAAAAACATAGGCTTAAGAAAAAGTTTCTTATTTAATTATGAATCGTTTTCTATTCTTTTTTCTCAATAGAAACAAAACAATTTTTTTTCTTCTTCTTCTTCTTCTTCTTTTTTTAAAACATTAAAAAGCAACACTTACATGAACAAGTAACTCACTTGAAACGATGACAACGAGAAAGTAGGAGTAATTTGATGCTGCCGGTGAAACATAGGAACAAATTTATATCGAATTCAATGGAAAAATATTTTACATATATAAAATATTCAAAAGTTTCCATTTATAAAAAAAATAATAGGTGTAAAAATATAAATTGCAAATATTGCGGAGAAATGTATCAGAGCAGTTCAATTCTAATTATTAAAATTTAATGAATAATAAGTAAATTATTCTCTTTTAAAATAGAATAAATTCAGTAGAAAATGTTTCGATAGGTAAATTTTTCAAGGGTTTCTCTTTGCATAAGATAAGAATTTTCGTTCGTCTCATTTCTCTTTTGGATAAATATTTGTTGTCAAATTGATATTACATTTAAAATTCGAAGCAAACTAGATATGTTAAATTGAAAAAAAACATTGAATAATTAATTCATATGACATGAGAATATTATCAAACGAAAATGACTAAGTACGAAAGGCATAAACTTCTTGCCTCGAATGTATATTTTTTTTCTGATCATGAATAATTTGAATAAGTTTATGTCTTTAAATAAATTGTCAAATAATAGAAAAAAAACAATTATGTTTCTAGAGAGTTCATTCGTATTATTTGATTTATAATGGCTCCTCAGTGTCTTTTATGTTAAAATATGCATGAAATGTCATTAGTTAATATTTCCTCTAAGTACTAAGAATTGTCTTCCAATCATTTAGATTGATTCAAACATTTTTTTTTTGTTAGTTACATTTATTTTATTCTAATAATAGCAGAGCAAAGTCTAAAACAAATAGATGTATGTTGTATTTTGCGAAAAACTAACATAGTTTGTTATTTTTTGTACTTCTATGACATCAGTTTCATCCAATGATTTTGCGAATACTTCCAAGCATTGAAAGAATCACTTGAGTCTGATTATATTTATTTCCGAGTCATGCGAATCACTTCAACATCCACTCGCAATCGGCCTTCGATTAACACTTTGCTTATACCAAATATAAGCAAAATTCTTCTTTAACATTATATATATATATATATATGTATAATTTTTTCTTTTTCTTTTTTTTTTCATAAAAACACCTTTGAATCACAATCATGTACATGTTACACAAGAAAAAAAAAAGGAAAAATGCGAACAAAAGAAAAAGAAACCAGTGACATGTAGTACTCGCTGGAAATAAGAATAATTTTTTTAACTAGACAAACTAAATATGCCTGAAGATACAAAACAAAAAAATTTATAGAACTTAAAAAGAAAGAAAGATAAATATGTGAATGACACGATGAAGGAAAAAAAATTCAGATGTACACGCACACATACTCAATCACCGGCGTTGTTTTTCTATCGCCGCTATTGTTACATCTTTATACCAGCCGGCAACATCAACTGGTTCTTCACGTGATTGGACAAAGAATGGTTGACGCATTAATTCACCATATTTAGGTCTTTGTTTATAATTTTTAATTAAACTTAAAAAAAAGAAAATGATAAAAATATTAATTTAAAACAATTTATTCTTTTTACCACATATCAACAAAAGATCGGAAATGAGCAGAAAATGATAGATGAGCAGGTAATTGAGGAGAATCTTCAGTTACAATACGTGACATAACATCAAAATCAGATCGACAATTTGAATATGGATAAGCATTTGTTGCAAGTTCGATCTAAATATTCATAATCGACAGTTTTTTATTTGATATTTATAGAGTAAAATATTTTTCAAAAACATAAAAAGATTATAAACTATTCTTAGAAAATAGCTGAAAGGTAGACATAACAAATGTATCTTGTTATTTGATAAAAGCTTTTGAACTCAAATTTGGCTCACAAGTACAAAGTACAAATACACTAGGAAAAGTCGAGCATCACTTACGTTCACGAGAAAACTACCTCAACTAACGTTCGCTATTTGTACTCATATTGGACCCCGCAAGAGATCTCGACGAGACTAGAAAAAGCCTGAAAGATTTCATTCCTATGAGTCTTTCACACAGATTCATTTATAGGTAGCTCCCGAAAAATCAAATTATGGATTTTTCATTCGAAATTTTGTCCTTAAATGTGTATATTGACTCTTAGAATATCTTGAAAGTTTCAGCCGAAAAGAATGTTTCTCTGTTAAGATATTGAATTTCTAAAAAGAATAACCTTTGTCACAGATACATCACAAAAATCGAGTTTATTTGGAAATTCAATAAATTGATGAAGAAACGTTCTTTTCGGCTAAAAATTTCAGAATATTCTAGGAGTCAATATACGCATCTATGAACAAAATTTTGCATCGAAATTCTATGATTTGGTTTTTTTTTCAGGAACTGCGTACAAATAAATCGAAAACTTTGCAAACCAGTGACAATTGGGTGAGAAAGGCTCATATGGACGAACCCTTTTAGACTCACCAATAACTTCTTCTAGGTCGAATATGAGCTCAAACGGTCGGTGCCACTTGGGGTAGTGCCCTCCTCAGGTGAGATTTCGACATATTACTATAACTACAGTAAAGAATAATATTTCAGTCGAATTGCAGCTTGCGCCGACATCCTTTTCAGCTTTTTTTAATCAGTTGAAAGGATTTCCTCATAATATACTTAGGGTTGATCAAGCAAACGAAGAATTGCTAGCTCAAGAGGCTTTCAAGATAGTGAAGAATATTCGAGAAAAAGAGTTTAAAAAAACTTTCGACAAACTGTTAGAAAGGATAGAATTTTGTATAAAAAATAATGATGACTATTTTGAATATTTAATAAAACAAAACTAAAAATATCTCTTTCTATTTAGATTTTTATTTCATGTTATCAGAACTTTTCCAAAGCCCTAAGAGTGTTATATACATTATTGTAGACGAGGCATTCTACTATGTATTCATGCAATAAAATTTTAAACATCGGAATCAAAAGTTTTGGTCAAGCCTAAGTATATAACATTGATCAATACTAAACGAGAATAACTTTCTTAAAAAAATTGAAAATATTCTTAACTTACAAGTGTAATTCCTAAACTCCAAATATCAGCTCTTATATCATAATCAGGTCGTGTTGGATCCGATGGTTCAATACGTTCAGGTGACATATAAGCTGCACAACCGGCATTTCTTGATTTAGCCATTGATTCAATAAGTACACCACTAATACCAAAATCACAAAGTTTAATTACTCCATATTCATCGATTAAAATATTCGATGGTTTAACATCTCAAAAAGAAAAAAAACACAAAGAATCAATTCATTTTTTTTTATTACAAAAAAACATTCTTAAACAAACCTCGATGAATAATTCCATGTGTGTCTTTCAAATAATTCAGTGCAGTTACTGTCTATAGACAAAGAACAAAAATAAAAATCTAAATATTACAAAAATTTTTCAACATACAGCAAATGTTAATTTGCCTAAAACAGATTCTGGCATAGGTTGTTGAATAAGTTTAAGAAGTTTATCAAAACATGATGCCATTAATTCCATACATATCCAAACATCCGTCTAAATAATGGAAAAAAAAAATCAAATATAACATATGTGACTCATAAATAATTGCATTCTTAGTATTTTTTACTTGATAAAAATACATTGTTTTCTTTTTTGTCAAAAGATAGCACTTGAAATTCTATACAAAATATTCTACTTGATTTAATGACTATAGTCTTTTCTATATTTTTGGATCAAACATAATTGTACAATAGTGAAATCAAATATTTTTTTCAATTGCTCGTTTGACAGAACGTGTTATTTTGTCTATCAATGTTGCTTTTATTAGGTTATATGTCGTAGAAAGAGCAACTATATCTCAGTTAATACGGATTATGAATGTTCTATTCTCTCTAGTATCTTCTGATGAAAGAGTGTGTGTGTGTGTGTGTGTGTGCTGTTGTAAAGGTTAACTTCTTCTCTTTATTCACGCTTGTAATATGAATTGAAAAAACAATCAGCTCATGAAAATGCTTTTTAATAGGAAATACAATAGTATCATTTTTACATAAACTTGTTTCAATCTAACAAAACAACAATGGGACGAAATATTTTAGGGTTTTTTTTTCTGTACTCTATGAATCCTACCAATGAGCTCAAATGGAGCATATCAATTCACGATGTTCCTTCGCGAAGTAACACATGTGACCTTGAAAAACATTCTGCTAACATACCATTTACAAAATTAGCATACTCTTTTCTTGATGCAGATCGATCACGACTAACTCTTCGATCTGTATTTCAGGAAGTAGCTAAGATCTTCATACAGTAGCAGTGGTATGCGGCTTATTTCAACAAGCAGTTTTCTTGATAAATAAGTATCATTTCACCTTTGGGACATTCGAACTGTATGTGGACGACCGAAAAATGGTGGAATAAATTGATAGAACCATTGCTGTTAATCATTTGTAGCCACAAAGTAATTGTTCACTTTGACGATAAATTTTTGCGGGTTTATGTTTTTTTTAAATATAGTACAACCTCTCTATAAGTGGACATTCTTCGGACTTTTGAAAAGTGTCCACTATAAGAAGGTTAGATCTTTTCTAAAAGCAACAGTTTTCTTTTACAAGAAATACATGCGTTTTCTGTAAAATTTCTCTGTCCATCATAGAACTATATGATGATGTCTACTATATAAAGGCTCAACTTCAGAAAAAAAGTTACTCCGTCGAATCGCGAAATGTCCACTATGGGAGGTTTTCAGCTTGCCCACATAACACAACACTTCAATTACGAATTTGATTTTCCTAGCCAAAAACTTTTTTATTCAAAAAATGCTGAGTAACATACCATGCGATGCAAAATTTAATTCTCTATAAAATGGCCTGTTTATTTTTGACTTGTAGAATTAATGAGCTCTCGTTTTCATGTAATAACTTAATTCTTGCATAGAATGATTAGATGATTTTTGTAGAGAATTTCAAGTGCTATCTTTTTATATAAAAAAACAAAAACGGAAGAGAAATTTTTGAAAAACTTAACAGTGTAATTATTTATGGGCTATCTGTTATTTTCATATGAAAAAAAGCAAAAAAAAAAACAAGATTTTTACTTACAGAGTTAATAAAATAACCTACACATCTAACAATATATGGAAAATTATAACTTTTAATAATAACATCTAAATCCATAATAATTCTTTTATTTTCTTCATCAGATGCAGTTCGATGCATAATTTTAACAGCTAGTTCAGTTTTACTTGCTACATGTTCCATTTTATACACATGTCCACATGAACCATAACCCAATATTGATATATTTTTAAGTTCTCTATGATCGACACGTTTTTGCTAAAGAAAAATAAAAATTATCTCTTTGTTTTTTTAATTAAGTTTTAAATAATAAAAAACAAAATTCTTTCTTACCTCGCCATTAATATGTAATAAACCCGAATTTTTGAGCACCTCTTGATATTTAGCTTGTGTATATTCACTATATAAAAAAAAAAAATTAATTATTTAAAATAAAAAAGTTCTTTTTTTTTCTGTTACCTACCTGGTATTATTTGTACATGATTGAATGGGTGAAAGTGGTAATTGAAAGACACCTTTACGTATAGGTGGTGCTGAACTTGCACGTGATGGTGATGAAGAATTTAGATTAGCTATAGATAATAATAACAAACATTCAATGTAGATTTTAAACAAAAAAATAAAAATATCAATCTTTTCTAACTTGGTATTTGCCGTGTTTGTGCATTTGTAGTTCGACTTGTCGTTCGATTTGCTGTTGTTGTTGTTGTTGTCGTTGTCGTCGTCGTCGTCGTCGTCGTCGTAGGATCAAGTGGACCAATTTGACATAGAATTTTTTCTTCTAGTGCTTTCAAACGAGATGACATAGCCGAAATGCCTAAATAACCACCATCAGATGATGATGAAGGTGACGGAGGTGGCATTTGCATTTTATATCACTCAAATTACACTTTCAAACTCATGCCAATATGTGACACGAGAACAACAGAACACATAAGAAAAAAAAAAAGAAATATTCGATCAAGCGCTATGAGTTATAGAATTTTATAAGAAAGATTGTAGCGCAAACATTTTGATTCTAGAGGAAAAATGATTTATTTTCATTCGTTAGAAATATATGTGTGTACTAACCGAACATCGCAATATGAAGTTCAAACAACAACAAAAAAAAGAAATCAAAATAAAATCGAAAATTCTGTTCAATATTTTTTCTTTTAAAGAATTTTTAAATAATATAATATTCTTTCGTTTTTCTTTTATTCTACCTTAATTGGAAACATTGTTTTTGTTCTGAACAATTAAAACGGTATCAAAAATGGTTATTAGTAAAAAAAAAATATTTTTTTGAACATACACCGATGGCAGTATCAACAGTAAACTATGTATATATGTTTATTGAATTTTCAAATAAACAAAAAAAAAAGACTCTGAAAGAGAACAGATGAGATTTGATAACGATATATTGACGCATTGTTCTGTTAACATTTTAGTATAATAATACTTTATCGTCAACTATCAAGTCGAATTTGATAATATTCGAGTTTTGTTTTGTTTTTTTTTTATCGCTGAGGTAGCATTGCAAGATAGATTATTTGAGATACAAACAATTGAGGTTCTTTTATCAGTTATCATTATCATAGTATCATTGTGCTTTTTTTTTCTTCGATAAACGAATATATGTAGTTTTATATTTGGAAGAAATATGAAATGTACTATTTCGCTATTCAAATTTCGTCATTAATCTGACGAAATCACAACAAAAAAAAAAATAATTTCTATAAATATTAATTGATAAAAGAATGCGAGCAATCGGAATAAATAACATGGTTGATTTTTTTCTTTTGCGCAATTTCAATTTGTGTTCTAAAAATAAAGAATACGAGGGAAGAGAGAGAGAGAGAGAAAAAAAGAATGTCACTATAGTAGGATGGAGTGTTCTCATAAATTTTCTTTGCTCGTGTTATGCGAAATACTCTACATAAAAGAAAATTGATTTTAGTAACAGAAATTCAATGGTTTTTTTTTTTCATATAAAATCTTTTAGGAAAAAAAACCCAGATGGTAAATTGAGAATGTTTGTACAAGTATTTCTATAGACAGATGTGTATACATTTTTATGATTCTTTCTTTATGTCTATGTTTATTTTAATATATAATACATTATATTATTAACTTGATCTTTTTCTTTCTTATATTTTAGGTATTATCTTAAATCTTATTCAAATATGTCCCTTAATTGCGTCGTTTTTGAACCAGGTACTTTGACAGTAAGTTTCATATTAATCATTGATTCTTTTTTGTATATAATATAATAATAATAATAAAAGGATTTTCGTTCAAAACGTGTCCGACAGGATAGTTATCATCGAATAAGTAAGTTATAAAGAAATTTATTTTATTTATTTATTTCAAATTTAATTATTCAGATAATGATGAAATTTATCAATCATTTTTTATAACACATACATGTTATGATTGTATGCCTAAAAGTGGCAAAGTTGTATTACTTGATGCACGTTTATCAATTCGAAAAGCTTTTTTTGCACTTGTATTCAATAGTGTTCGAGCAGCTCTTGTATGGCATGCACCAACATCGTCAACAATTGGTCTTATTACAATAAGTGATTTTATTAATATGCTTATCGCTGCTTATGATACTAAATGGGTAAAGAATTTATATTGTGTATATTAAGAGATAAAAATAAAACAATGAATTTCATAAGAAATTGATTGATTTTTAGAATTGAAACTTAAATAGAAATGAATATATATAGTTTTAACTGATTCTTCATAATAATTTTTGTTAGAACAAAAAAAAAATGAAGCTATTAATAAATAGAAAGGTTATAAGAGTCTGTCTTGTTGACCCGAAGAACACTTATATATCTCCAAAATTATTGAAAGTATTAGAAATCATTTGCTTCTATTAATTCGATTACTAAAGATTTTATCTAAGAGCGACAATTCAATGAATGAAATCTATTTTATCTTAATCATTTAAATCTTGGGTAGTGACGTGATCTATCAGTGAGTCAAACCACGATGGATCTATTGAATCATATCGCCTTCAATATGTCTGATCTTATGAATATATGTATATACATTATGAATGAAAGAACTTCAGTATTGGTTCACTTTTTCAGTTCAGATATCGAACGAGATTCCGTCGGGTTAAGGATCGATCCAATGGATCATATTCTAAGAGTAACAATCATCGAAGCGATTATTAAAATTGAACTAAAAAATTTCTTATTTATGATAAGACTGATTAACTGGATCGAAAAAATTGATTATTGCTATATGTTCAAAAGTTGTTCATTGTTTGCATAAGTGGAAGAGAAGATCTCCTGGCTCCAATCATATTTAAATAATCCTCAAGAAACAAGAACACTAACTACTATCTAATTTGTAATAGTGCAGCAAGATATTTTAGAACTTATTCATGTTGATATTTAATTAGTTCGAGTTTTATACGAACAGATTTGTTTTTTTGATTAACTTAGGAAGTAAATAATCATGATCTTTTTCATATCTATGACAAATTGTGTTAGTCATTATCATATAGGAGGAAGTAGGAAACTGGAGGTGTCAAATGAAAACTAAGCTAATGTAATGATTAGAAGCATGACAATGTTAAGTTCATAAAATCTTTGAATTTACGATGAAATACATATATGCCTTCTACTAATAAATCACTTTTGATTCGAAACTATGTGAATTATGTAGACTCAAATAAAATATGAATACCGTGAAAAGAATTCGTGTCCTTAACTTATTGCTGCGGAGATACTTCACTTCTACGATATTATTTAAATGAACGCCATAGAAACAGAAAAATTGAACCTTGAATTTCGATTTGAAACTTTGCATAGAGAAAGAGAGATCTTAACGAGAATAGTCTATCATAAGTGTTTCATCTCTTGTCGCTGTTCTTATCCTAAGATATAACTATGGTGATAGCATATTTTTTACATTATTCATATAAATCAATAGATTGGATATTCTTATTTCAAGATCGAAATAAATCAAAAGATCTGAAACTGCTCTCATTAAGATCTATCTTTATGCAAAGTTTTAATTTGACAATCATTCTTTCGTCTACAACAGCATTCATTAAAAAAAAATACCATAAAAGTGCAGTATATCTGCAGCAATAAGCTAAGGTCACGAACTCTTTTCAAGGTATTCATAACTCATTTGCATCTATATAATCCAGATCATTTTGATTGAAAAGCAATTAATCGATTGAAGGTCTTTCCTCGTTAGTAAAATGTTGATTACTATACCGATAGATTTTTAACTCATATTGTTTATTTATTGAAAAGAGATAAACTTACTTTCAATTCAATATTTATTTTTATTTTAGAATAGTGTTGATAGTCTGGAAACTTCATCAATACTTGAATGGAAAGATGATTTACTTAAACAAAATGGAACTAAAAATGGATCTATTGGCTCCAATATATTTCAACTTTCTCCACAAGATAGGTAAAAAAAAAATTTTATTGTTTATTTTCATTTTGAGAAAAAAAATTATGCTTTATTTAGTTTATATACAGCTATTTTAACATTAATTGATCGTAAAATACATCGTTTACCTGTCATTGATCCTTTAACACATGATTTTTTATTTTTAATTACTCATAAACGTATATTAAAATTTTTATATTTCTACGTATGTTAATAAATTTTATTTTTTAATTTTTATATATTTTATTTTAATTAGATCTATGATTTACCACAACCACATTTTATTCATCAAACATTAGATGAACTTAAAATTGGTACTTATGATAATATAGTAATGGTATGTAAATCTAGGTTATAATAACAGTAGAAACCCATATTGATGCCTTCCACTTTGTTTTTGCGTTTTTATTGGCATACTTCGTTTGTTTATAAATATATTATATATAATGAGAAAGTAGGAGATGCACTACATCTTATGGATATATTCGCCTAGAACAAAGAATAAAGTTTATAAAGCATAAAAGAGACGGTTTTTTTTCTACAATATGAATGCAACATTGATAATAATAGTAACGAGAAGCCTGTCATTGCTAATTGAAGCAAATACATATGAATCTGAGACGAAATATATTATTGAGTATTTTTATAAATGACGAAACATATACATGCAGTTATGAAAAGAATCTAAATATTCATAAATAAAGAAATGAGAAAAATATACAGATACAAAAAGCATAAGTTAGAACAAAAAAGAAATCAAACTTTACATAGACACAACAGTCTTCATTTTATTTTATTACACTGATTAATGTTGACGATAGAACCTTGCATAAATATGAATGCTTACAAGACAATTACGCGAACTGTAAATTGCCGTTTAAGCTCATATTGAGCCTACAAGATAGTCTCGGTAGGACTAGAAAAAGCTTTAAAAGGTTTATGTTAATGAATCTCTGAAGGCGAGTTATGACCATTTTACAAAATTTCGACCTGTAATTTGTCCATAGATACAGCTATTTTCAAGACTTGTCTTTGTGAGATTTATCAAATAATTCTGATATCTATTACTGTTTCGGAATTTATGAGGACTTGAAGCTGTGATTATTTTGTATAATAAACTTGCTGATTGAATAATATATTTCGAATAGATCTAGTAGGATATATTTATTTGGTATTATGTGACAGGATTTATACTAGGCATCTTTTTATTGTATGACAATGCTTATGATACAATAATATTTTGAGAGGGTGTGGGTGTGGGTATGGCTATGGATAAAGAGAAGCGAACATCCACACACACCCACGCTCTCCAATAAATTTCCAAAAAAATACGTCTCGATAGTCCCTCGTTTTCTAGAGGTCTCCTTGTGGATCCAATATGAGTTCAAACAGCAAATTATGATTGATGTAGTTCCATCGCTACCTCACACTACT
>CAJNOL010000924.1:0-15065 GCA_905250125.1 Rotaria sordida
AATATTATGCTTCGATGAACTCGAAGAAGATTTTCGAGAGAGTGATAGTAAAATGAATTCTAAAATTAAATTACATAATGAATTTACAAGGTAAAATCGTAATATCTTAAATCAAATCGTTGTTTTTAATTTTTCATTATAGTGAAAGAATTCGAGTAAATTTAAGTATGGGATCTGAGCCAACCAGAGAAAAAGATATAAATGAAACGATTGATAATGACCGTGAATTAGTTATTCAAATGAGAATAAACAGTAAAATGCATGCTTGTTAAAATTCATAGTTTTGCTTATAGGCTTCTGTTGTTCGAATAATGAAAGAACGAAAGTTTTTAAAATATTCATTATTGACGCAAGAAGTTATTGAAAAATTAAGCTTACGTTTCAAACCAAAAATTCCTTTAATCAAGGTAAACTCATCTTTGTGTACTAGAAGAAATGAATGATTTAATAATGCCAGTTAACATTCTAGAAATGTATTGACTTATTAATCGAAAAAGAATATCTTTGGCGCGACTCCAATGACAAGCATACAGTACTCTATCTGCCTTAAAGAACAAACCTTTAGTATTAATCAGGAACTAATTCGTTAACATAGATTATGAAAATGGACGAATTCATAACTTTGCTTAAGCATACAGCTATTATACTATTTAATAAAACGAATTTATTCATATATATATATCTTGAATATTCTTAAATACGACATAGCAAAATCTTTATTTTTTTCTTTCTAAATATCAAAAATAGAAATTTTTAAATCAATATCGCTACATGAATCAATTGTAGTTAATTAGCTATTGAAAAGGCGTGTAAAATGCATTATAATCAAAATTCAGACTGTGGGTGTAGGTGTGGATGTGTGGGAGGGTGTGGGTGTAGGTGTCGGAGAGTGTGGGTGTGGTGGTGGGTGTGGAGTGTGAATGCAGGGTGTGGGTGCCCATGCAGAGATATGGACACCCACCCCCACTCCCACACAAGCACATCCCTACCCACCCACACTCACACCCTTTCATAAATAAGTGTTATCTATATGATGACATAATCGATTTTGAATATACTATTTGAAGTAGATGACATCAACAAAGTTATGAAATGTCTTTAACAACCAATTTTGTTTTCTTTCGTTCACTATATCACATCAATTTGTTATTACTTACTATCAATTTCATTTCAATTGAACATGCTGATATATTTGAGTAACATATGCGGAAGGCCAAAAGTAGTGACTTATCAAAACGAAAACTCTTGAACCTAATCTACCCAGCATTCACGCATAGTCTCTTATTTTGTTTTTCTTAATATAATAATAAAAGAAAAAATAAAAAATTTATGCAATCTGAATTTGTTTTAGGATTTTAAGAAAACCAATCAGATAAATTCTGTTTTTTTTCTTGCTAATTGTAAGTTAGAAACGGCACATTTACATTGAGCATTTCATAGAGTTTAGACAGAGCACAGTTATTCAAAGTAAAGCGAATTAACCATGAAAACAATACACGATAGAACTCAGAAGTGCCACTCATTCTATAGAATATCGATAAATAAAGAATATTCAACGTAAGATTTACTAGTAGCATGGATTTGGAATACTTTCAGTGAATTATAGTACCAATAGATATGAATCGATAAGTTATTTTGCAAAAAAAAGGATTTCTTACGAAACCTACCCTTTAAAATAACGACGCATCTCAAGTCTTAATCGTTTTCATCGACAAAAACGTCTTCGCAAGATAGTGACATATCTTTTATTTTGAGTCAGATAATAGATTAATGTGGAATAAATTAGTCGACCATAGTAAGTCTTGTCGGTTCAATCTAGAGATTAAAAACACACGAATAAAACAAATTATCATGAGATAAAATAATATATCAGTTTTCTTTTCAAATAAAATAAATTGAGAGAATCAAATTAAACAAAATTTGACAAGTAACGACTTTTATCTAGAATCCAAATTTGAATATGTTTTCAAATAAAGATTATAAATACAAATCAATCATTTCTATTACAACAGACAAATATAACATTCGATATGTGACTTGTGCTTCGACTACTTTCCATAACTGTGAAATTCGTGAGCGGAAAAAGTTCACGGACGTCAAGATAACTATGCTAAGCAAATAATACGAAATAGTTAGCTATGCACTTGATTATGATAGGCATATTTTATCCGTGTTTATTTCATTGGCAAATATATATAATTAGCAAAATAAACATTATGTTTGGGGTTATTATAATTTCGATTTCTTCTCAGAAAGAATTCTTTCAGAATTTACCTACTCAGCTCTAGCGAAGGGAGATCTTACTACTAGTATCATATCATTTACTGAAGGAAAGATGGTACATCGTAGATGCTATCGACTTCAGAAAGTTAAATAGGCGAAAATAAGCAGAACTACGGTGTTATGATGTAATATCGTGGCGTATACAATCAAATTTGCACATCATTTACACCATATTCCTGTTATAAAACGATCATACAACCAATAAGCACGCCAGTACATATTACAACTCATGACTGTCACCAACTAAAACGGGAGCTACAAGGAAAGTTTTATTTTTTTACCATACCACATATATGCTTTTGAGTATATCTCACGCTATATGCTTGTATTGATATCCTTGTGCATTCACCCTTGTATACTTGCACCTAAACTCATATGACTACAAGTTTTATGAAGTTTGATAGAGTCAGAGTTGAATAAATCATCGACGTTAACGAGTGTTTTATGTACAAATAGAATAGAAAACACTGAAACTATATTAAAAACCGTTGTTGTGTATAGTCGTGAATGATCGAACGGAGTTCTCTCAGAATAATCGAGCATTTCATCATCGTGCAATCATTCAGTCTTAATCTTAAAAGGGAGCTATCAAAATAACTCACTGGAATTTTTCATTGTTATTTTTATCGAGAATTTGATGAATCATATTTAGAAAGAAAAATTTAAGATTTTATAATTTATCTATGCTGAGATATTTGCAAAATATTCGATATTTTAATGTACAGTACGAAAGAATGCTTTCTGAAATATAAACAACGAATAAAACGAAAAAAAATTCAATACTATTGATGCAATTTGTCGATCTACTTGAAGAATTATTAGTGAATAAATATTAAGTGATTCAGCGATATTTTACATAGACTCTTTAGATTTGTTATGATTTAGGAGTAGATATTATTCATATTTTAAATGATTTAATAATCTAGAAAAAGTATAAGTAATTGTAGTCGTACGGATATGAAAAGAAATGGTAAATATTTATGTATTCAGCTTTTGACTTAAACTAAAATCTTCTTAATTTTTCAGCCTCGATTCATTTCTATTATTGAATATTTTTTACTGAAAATTTTTCTCTATTTCTTGTAATTATTATCTAATCTAAAAGAAAACCGATTTATAATTTTTTCTATTAATCACTTGATAATATTATACTTCAACCTGAATCCAACACATTAATATCATTCGATTTAAAATAAAAAACAAATATGCTTATCTATTTTTTTAATCACAAATAGCTATATTTACTACCTGGACATTTATTTGATTTGTTACATGGGTTATATGAATATCAAATGATATCCATTTATTTTGCGCATAATCAATAGTACAGATAATAACAAGCAAAACATATATTTTTTTTCGTCCCTTAATATTCGAATTTCATAAATAGAACAAGTAAGAAAAATCGTGACCTGAACTTGTTGATAAACCAGTTGATGACGCTATTACAATGATTAAAACGAAAAATTCAAGCAAGAGAAGTTCATAACTATTAATTGAAATTTATAGATGAAATATTGTCTATTTCTTATAGATTTAAATGTAGTCAAATTAGAAGCAGAGTCATCCGTAACACTTGATTTAAGACCTAATTGTGTACGTATATTCTATGATGAATATGGCAACATTTCATCGGAATCAACAATCACTTAGATAAATAACTTTTATTTTAATAAAAATAAATATTTAAGTTCGAGAATTTATCTAATATAAATACTTTAATGTTCTTCCATATTTATCATAGAACAACATGATCAGTATATATAATTTCTCATCTCTTTTCAAATTTTTTGAGTCAATAATAATTAACACATTGCCAGTTGTTAATCAAGAACAAAAAAGCATTTGTAAATAATTATTCGACACTATCGTATTCATTATAGACTTCAATTACTTCTAATATATGATATAAATTGTCTAAGCTGTATTCACAACGAAAAAAAAATGACAAGACAAATTAGAATTACTTTTTATAATCATAATTATTTTAACTTGAAAATCGAAATATATTCATCTGAAATGACATTGAACAAAATGCTGAAAATTATCTAGATTTCATGATATATGATAAATAAAACAATTATTGATTCTAGATTATTTATTTCACATTCTAATCTCTCTGTAGATATACATAATGCATCACAAATTGAGCAAAAAATAAATAAATACTAATGATACAATTTTTTGTAGTTAGAAAAAAATTTCGATTTATGGTTTTATCTAAACAGTTGTTAACGAATAAATACATAGATTTTCATTCTTTTACGCATATTAAAAAAAGACAATAAATAATTACGTATTCAATATCTGATTTGAATCAAAATTTTTCCTATTCATGGTGCTGTTGGTATGTATATATCAATGAAAGAACCGTCAGCTACAATTCGAAAACAACATACAATCATTTTTCTTCTTTTCATATATGTAAATAATCATTACCTTGACATATTTTTCACTTGTCATAGCATCTATAATGATACTAATTTTGTTTTTTTTAATAAGAAAAAAATCAATCAGAAGCATATTCGCGGCAGTATTTGTGACATACCCTAAACCGTGAGAAATTTCTAATTTTGTCTTATATACCCTTCCTTTGCAAAAACACCATGACTCCCATTCAATTTTGAATGGTTCGGAGAATCACTGCGTATATATCATTATAGCTACGTAGTGAGAAAAAGATGTTTTTTTATTGATCATTTATATATAAACACAGTAGTAAATATAGTCAAAATTACTATTTCATATCATTTATAGTGCGTAAATATGTCACTTTATCAATCGTGGTCTGATCTGATTTGTACACCAATTGATGGAGCTGCTACAATAATTCAAAGTCCATGTAAGAAAAAAAAAACGAAAGTTTTTTGTTTCAATTTTCAAGTTATAAAATATACATATTTTTTAGATTTAGCAATGATTTCAATACCAGACGATACACAGGCAATAATAGATTGTATATATACTTTCGGACCTGTTGTTATTGACGAATATTTCTACGATGTTTTATGAGTATCAATAGAAAATTAAATAAAAAACATTTGAGCAAATTTTTTTTTCAATAAGAATAAATATTCAAATCAAAAATTTATTGATTGTAATACATAGAAATGTCCTTTGTTTTAATCTATAAAATATCAAAGAAAATAAAACATTTTGTATTTTCTATAGTATCTACGGTATGACAAGATAAATATGGGCAGTGATCGTATGAACAAGTTTTCTAGAATTCGTGACACTAAATATGAAATGGAATAGAAACTTTGCACACATTTGTATTCAATCATAGATAACTGTTGGACCAATCGTTTCAGCTCTATCTTAGTATTTAATTATTCAGCAGAAAGAATTTTGGATACATTCGACAAAAAAAAACGGTAGTGAATATCGGTCTCTATCATTCACGATGATTATAAGTACTTACTACTTCTTTTCATTTCAGAGAAATTTCTTGTATAATTATTTCATTCTGTTGATAGTACTTGTAAAATAAGTTATTAAATGAAATCTAGAAATTTTGCTACATGATATTTTCTGATTTAGTTCATTTTAAAGTTGTACTCTTGGTAACTTCTATTGACTAATCTATACTATTGTTTTAATTGATTGAACCATTTGTAGTACTGAAGTTTATCTCATAGACTATTTTTGTGAGATATGAAATAAAAATTGTGTTGAAATAGAGAACAAGAGTCTTTGATCGTCACGGATTGTAATAGACGTAGCGTCAACAGTAATTATATATATATAGAATATTGCTTTATTTAAATAATGAAGTGTGTGGTGTATTCTTACGCTTCTTTGTCATGAATGAACGTCGTTCCTTTGACGAAAAAAATACAACGATGAATAGGACAAGGTAAACCACAAAAAAATGACACGAAAAAGTACATATTTGATTATGAAATTACATTAATAGTTTTATGTCTACAGGAAGGAGAAGAATGAAAAATGAGAGGAAAATTAACGAATATATAAAGAATGATTTTACCAAGGTAAGTACAAGAAAAATAGATTGATTTCATAACCACAATAATTCAGTTAGAAACAAAGAAGATAATCAAACAGATAAGATTGATATATTACAGAAACAAAATTATAATTTTTCTTTTGCTTGTTCCTCATTTCTTTACAATTGCTCGTTTTTCTTTTCTTTTAATTGTAAACGATTATTACAATATACTCATAAATATATCACAAGTATATTTTATGGTGAGAAGGATACAACGTCAAGAATTTTTTTACAGAAATATTTTCACAGACAAATAGTCAAGTCCTTTTGATCACCATGTCCATAAAATGGAGTCGATTTTCATTTCAAAGGCATCTTGGTAGATATCCATATTAAAATATTCGAATAGTAATTGAATCGATCGATCCAATCGAGACAATCGTAATATTCAGCATTTGTTTGAAATTGAATTTTGAGTGAACAAAGATTGGGAAAGGATTTTACAAGTGTATTAACAATATTCAACGAATCAATTTGTCTATTTTCCAAGATCAAATGTAACACATTGGAATAAATAATTGGATGTTTCAACAATTCGAATTTGCTATATAATATCAGTGTGTGAATATGTTTTGTTGGAAGAAATGGAACCATATTAATATTAGTTGTTTTTAAATGATGAAGTCGACGAAATTCAACATGATCATCATTAGAGAAATTACATTCGGTCAGAACGTTCAGCGTATGAATGTTTGGAAAACGTTGTGACAAATTTGCACATGGTGCATCGATAGTTAGAAATCGAACATTCGGACAGATACTGATTGTATCATCATTCGCCAACATTGATATGTTAAGTTGTTCGAATGACCATGGAATTGTGTAAAAATGTGTATATAAACCATTTGATTTCGATTTGTATGTTAAAATCCAACGTTTATTTAGTGTCGCAAAAGTCTGAAAAAAGAAAATCTATGATGACAATATCGTGCTTATGAATGATATTTAGTATTTGAATGATTTTGATCGTCTTCTACAAATTGTTTATTGTTACTAATCCATTGTCTTACATCGAGTGTGAATTTCTCAAGTTGAATCAAAGGTATAACAATTCCACGTAAATGATTAAATGTAAATGACACTTGTTCATCGGTCGTTATTCGAAATTCAATCAAATATAACATAAATTGACGTGCCCAAAATTGTGATATCGCGGTGGTGATCGTTTACATACGTCAGATTGACGTATAGTAACATTAAGCAAGATTAAATTAGGCGTCAGATCGTCAAATAATATAAACAGATCATCAATTGTCTGTAGTGTAATAGTCAATTGTTTGAGATATTGTTTGGGACATAGTTGTTTGTCGAGAATGATGTCCTCTTTTATATTCAATTCTACTGCGGTGAATGCATCGAAATTACTCCATAATAACAAATCACGAAGTTTTTCAATGTTTCGATAATTAATTGACGATTCGTTTTTATTCGATACAGATTCAATGATATGTAAGGATTTTAATAAGTTAAATTTTTCTATATATGATTCAATACGACACTCATCAAAAAATGTTTCAATCTGTGTTGTCATCAAAATATTGCTTATTATCAACGTCGATGGTCGAAGAGATCTATTAGTGAATAAATTTATATAAAATAGAAAATCTGTCTAGGAACATTTGGATAAATCGATTATTCGATGATATTTAGATATGCAAGAAACCATGCGATCATTATAAATAACGATAAATCATGAGAAGAATTTCATCAGGTAAATTGCCGAAACACATTAAATGTTGGATTTGACATTTGACTTTTGACTGATATGATTTGCTAGTCTTAATTTAAATAATGTTGATAGACTATATTGTTTATTATTTATATACTTACATTTTCCTTAGTCATTGTCTATTTGTCACTTTGTAAATGATAATCATTGTTTAAATTAAATTTGTTCGTGATGAACGATTGTTCTGTTGAAATTATGATTTGTTCAATGTAGACTAACAGACATTGTCAGTTCTCTTTCATCGCCAAATACATCTTGTGTTAAAGCACATTAACAGAAAATATAATGTGTTCACAGTGCAAAAATGAAGTACAAAATAGATTTTGTCAAATCATACATGGTTGAATAGAGATTAACGAAGAGATTTTAATTATTAATGACTAAACCAAAAGTATCGTTATGATTGCTTCCATAGTTTACAACTTCATGTATGGAACACTCTCTCTCTCTATTATTTCTCGGCCTTTGATATATCTTATTGAAAGTTAAGCTCTTTTCATGATCTTGTCGTGTGCTATATGAGCTGAGTTTTGACATTGTGATTCTATGTGCTACTACACAATGAATATTTCAAAAGTGAAGAGACAAAAGAAAAGTAGTCTTGAGAAACATATGATTTTCAGTGATCTTTCCTCGTACTACCGTATTCGTATCAGTTTTACTCAAAATTAATCACCGTTTATCAATTAAAGAACGATAGTCTATTGTGTAGAATAATGAACATTCAAAATCGAATGGCTATTTCTGTTCAAATGTACAATTAAAATATAATTCCACTAATCCAAAAGTTTTATCAAGTGCTATAAGATCTGCATTTTTTCTAGAGTACATCTTCAATTATAGTAAGACAAAATATTGTTAGAAACACAAGAAGAAGAAATTGGTTAAATCTGAATTGAGCAAATTCCAAGAGTGTTCTGATCACTTGACTCTAAATTTGCGAATTGAATGTTCTACAGTACATATTATTCCATAGATGGAACATAAATCAGTCTATATTAAGTAGAAATTCTATTTATTATATGCGTAAAAGTCGAGAAGTTCTTGCAAACTAGGTGTGAGTGTCAGATCTTTATCGAATCAACTCCCGCACCCTCTTCGTGCCAATATAGACGAACGAGCGACATATTATTCTTTTAATAAAATTTTTTCAATAAAGAAAATTACAAAATGAAGATAAAATTGATTTGAAAAGATTGCTTTATGATTTCGTTAAAGTATTCCATTTCAGTTCGAGGAAATAAACATGTAAAAATATCCAATTATTGAAAAACTTATCGTATTACATTCATAAAATCTTCTTTAAATAGAAATTATTTTTTATTTGTAAACACTACAAAATTAAGGCAATTATCAGTTGACGTAATAGAATAACTCACACTTTCAAATAGTGTAAAATATTTTCCTCGTATAGAATACTTCGTCTTGTCAATCAAGTTATGTTGTAACCATTGCACGTGCATATCTCTTCTTTTTCCTCTTTGTCATCGTACAAAGAAAACTATTTACTAATTTTTTTTTTCTTTCGTTCTATCAAGGACACTCTTTTTTCCTAGTCGAGGCAATTTTATCGTGTGCTATCTTCGTTGTCTAGTTGTTTTTTCTTTTCCTCTCATCGTTTACTCTTGCACTCTTATTTTGCCACATTCTATAGATCTAGACACACAGAAATAGATATGGGTAATAGTGCTCCATCATTTTTATTTTCATATAAATTGAACTTTACTCGTGAAACACCAAATGATTTTTATTTGAGCGGTGAACGAGTTCAAGGTATTGTTCAAATTACTACAAATTATAATGACAATGATTTGACACACAAATATGGTCCATTGTACGTTGAACTCATTGGTGAATTACATGATTTCAAAACAAATACTCATCAACATTACACAAAAGGTGTTCATGTATTCTTTCGAAGACGAGCACAAGTGATAAAGTTACCAAATGACAATCAAAAATTGGTTAGATATTTATTTAAAAGAAATTTTTTTGTAGGAAGAAAATCAAGTTCATCGCAGATTCGAATATTTTAATTTCAAATCGAATCAATAAATTTTTTAATAGCTGTGTACAATAGGTTCGATAAGATTCGAGGATGAAATCATAAAGAGCAGCGATTGTAAAGCTATATTCAAAGAAAATCAATGGAAAATAAATTTGACACATAACTTGAATATATCTATCTATCTATCTATCTATCTTGCAAAGTAAGACTTCTGAATACTGCCGTAAATTACAAGTTTCTATTTTCTCCTGAATCTTCTCTCTTAATTATTATTATTTTTCTTAAGGAAATCAATCGTCTTCAAAGTTATAGATGGGCATTCGATGGTTCATTAGATTCTTTCCTTCCTTCATCATTACCACCTGATGATGAGTGTGATCCATGCATTTGTTATTATGCTCTTGTTCATCTTCGTCATGCTGATTATACGGATTTTGCTCGAAAATTTTCTTTTCTCGTCTTTACACGAACACCAAAGCCGGTTGTCACTCGACAATCGCTACAGAATAATATCATTGACACAAGTGTACAACATAAAGGTGTAAAATTATACGGTGCTCTTTCAAATAATGGACTTGTTGTACCCGGTCAAACT
The DNA here is from genome assembly GCA_905250125.1 of Rotaria sordida. Taxonomy (NCBI): domain Eukaryota; kingdom Metazoa; phylum Rotifera; class Eurotatoria; order Philodinida; family Philodinidae; genus Rotaria; species Rotaria sordida. The sequence goes on from CAJNOL010000924.1 coordinate 10,628, forward strand.
CTCAGTTTACAAATTGAAATTAACAATCCAATGAAAGTAACAATCAAATTGATTCGAGCAACACTCAAACAATATCGAATTATAACAGATCAAGAAACTGATTTTATTATTTTTTCTTTTATTTTACCAGGATTTAAATCAAAAGGATTCAATAGTGAATATCGTCAAAGTACATATGAATTACCAATACCAATGGAAAAATGTCGACTTATGGCGCCAACCTCATCTTATAAAAGTGTTCGATATGAACTTCATATTCAATGTCATTTATATTGTTCATTTAATAATCATTTTACATTAACATTACCGATTATGTGTACTACTGATCATCAACAACCATTAAAAATTATGGACGAATTGAAATCTGTACCTGAAATTCTTCGGCGTCTATCGAATAAAAAAGAAGAAAAATCACCACCGAGTTATGAAGATTTCATGGCCAGTGAGATTTTACCCAAATATGAAGATATTATTCATTAATTATTCTACTTTCTTCATTATTTCAAATACATACATATTTGCAATACAAACAAATTTCTCTTTCTCAATGATGTACTTTGAATACTCATGAAATTATCCACTTTATGACTCTCGAATTTGCTCATAAACAGCGATGTACGACTCAGAAATAATTATAATAGTAATAAATTGATTTTATCTATATATATATATATATATAAAAGTTAAACTTTCATCGATTGAGTGCTGTGATTTGAAATTATTGTGCAATCTAGACATAGGATATTTTAAGTCACAATTCGAGTTTTTCTCAACAGATTCGCCTCATAGCCGAACCCTAAACGGATAAATATGTTCAAGTAAGTTTTCTATTAGATTTCTCGTTGTCTAGCAATGATTTTAACTTCAGCCTTTATTAGTTTCCAGGTGAGAATTTTACATACTAGATATATTATTGATTAAAGTATTATTTGATAATAAATATCGAGAAAAAAGATTCAATATCACTGCCAGTTGTTTTCTTTGATTGTTAGTTGTTGTAATCAAGAACAAAGATTAACTAAAAATTTTATTTATTTTAATGTACATTGATATGAAATTATCATATTTTGAATATTGTTTTTTTTTTAAGAAAAACTAATCGAAAAGTATCATTTTGTTGAATTGATACTAAATTTTAACCTTTAAGACCATCTCAAAAATCGATCTCAGTCCAGGAACATTCAAATGGCATGAAAATTTCAGGATATATTTCTTATATGATAACAAAAACGCTTATTTTAAAAAAAAGACTATATAGTGCTCTGCATCCAGACATGCTCTTTCCAACAGAAAAAAAATGAAAAAGATTTTTGATTTTTTTCTGAAAACAGCTTGTTTTTTCGAATAGGGGATGACGGAAATTTTTAAAAATTTTTGAAAACAACGACGTTCCGAGTAAAAATTTTTGTCGTTTATGAGAGATCAGATTACGGGCTATCTTCTTCTACATTTATCTTAGTTTCGATCATTCTGATGAAAAGTGACTTTTTTCTAGGACGATCCTTAAAACAAAATGTTCAATGGGGCTGAATTTTTTCGTTGGAATAGGTAATGGTTCAGATTGATTGGAATCGTATAATGATAGTTTGAAATATTTTAATGCAGGTAAACGAAATATTCGTTTATAAAGATTATTTTTATTATGAACATAAATTGAATCTTATTAAGAATAAGTGTTTCAAGTCATGTTAATTTTAATTTCATAGAAATTGATGAAAAAATATGATCAATGATAAATAGATTTTATAAATAAAGTAATTTAATTTGGTGTGTTGGTTAAATCTAATAATATGTGTATAATAACGTTGAAACGTTGATTTTGATTGAAAGAGTTGAATGAGTAAGAAGATTTTGAAATCGAATATTGATATTAAAATTGAAAACTAAAGAAATCTTCCATTTTGATTGATCTTTTCGAATTAATTGTTACTTTCTTTTTCTTATTACTATTAGCAGTACTATTTTGTCGTTTTATTTGTTCCATAGCAAAATAAAAATACGAGTGATACATCATGAAGAGTCGTAAGTTTGGCTACATATTAATTAAACACTTGTCACTATAACATAAGCAAAAAAACAACCAAATCGAAAATCTTCGATTGAGCATACCGTAAAACCTCAACTAGTGAGCTTCACTATAAAGTGAACAATTCCTTATAGTGAAAGTTTTTGAATAGTTTCAATGGTATTTACAATAGAGAGATTTTACTGTAGTAGGTCATGACTGAATTTTATCGATGCTTTGCAAAAAATCGTTTCATTTCCTTCTCGTTTGCTAGCATTGTAAGGACTATAGAGTGGTCGTTTTTCATATACTAAAATCTGTTTCATGTATTCTTAATACTATGTTGACAGTAGATGATAATTAAAACGATACGTCGAATTGTATGACAAAACTTGTCTACCGAGATTTTAACATTTGTCTTTCGAGAGCTCCAACCATGGCAAAGGTATAACATGAATCATAATAATATTGATTCTTCATTAGAGAACTACATTAAGAACTCGAGTTTGATTTATCCAATCGTACAATGACTTTCTTCTTTTGTTGTGATTGAACCGGTTAATTGTTATTGACGAAATCTTTATTAGTTCAATCACTCACTGCATTGATTTTTAACTTATATGTCGAGTTTGGATCAGGAATGTAAGTGAACATTGCTTTTAAATTGGAATTGAATATTTGAACTCGTTTGGCTTGATTGATATCGATGCTTTTGGTCATTGATTGACTAGGATATTGTTTTTAATAAAATCAATAGATTCGATTAAACAATGCTGGATTGTTCTCAATTACATCTACTTTATTATCAATATGGGGCGAGAACTTGATCGATGTATTCTTGAACAGATGATGCAGCACTGCTCTAATCAATGAAAAGAGCTACAATAGTCACTATCAAATATTTCATTATTTCTCTTTTCGATTTTTTTGAAATGAAAGTATTTCATATTCTGATGATCATCATTTTATATGATCATTATTCAAAAAATGCGTTAAGTCAAACCAAATATTTAGTATTTTTCTTATCTATACTTTTTTTCAAAAGTAAAAAGAAAGACAAATCCACTATTTAATGTACGTCGTTGTGTTTGGAAGCATATTACGTTAAATTAATACAAAAAAGGAAAAGAACAAATTTATCTGTGTGAAAACATACGTCTCATTTCATTTGTAATAATGATACGATGAGATTTTGAGTTTATCATCGAACGATTATCAGAAATGAAATCAGTTCTAGTTTCAATAATTAGACAATATCTTGATTCCGGTATTGAAAATAGTACCTGCTAAGTCTATTCTCTATTCGGAACGCAACTCTTTCCTGTAGAAACAAATCTACTGTTCGACTAGTATCTTACATTAATACCTTATGTTTTCTATTGTACTTAAGTTATAGTAGAATTGTACATTACGACTCACAATTGTATTCATCGACAAAAACGAGTCATCTGTTCGTGATATTACGAAGAAAAAAGAAAAGACAATTTATTCTACGTCGGTATTCAAGCGTATAGGTCTTGTCAACATGTACATGTGTACTCACACCCACATCTTTACTTATTTCTCTGAATATGAACCAATTTTATTTTGTTATGGAGATTATATACGAATAAAGTTCAATCGATTATATCCATGCACACAATAGATTAAATCAAAATAGGAAAGGCAAGCTTAAATGAAATGAGCATATAAAAAACTTTTTTTAAGAAAGTATCATGTAGCAATACATAGTTTTTAGAACATATCGACGTAAAAGTGATTGTTTATCAATGAACCCGATCCAGTTAATATAAGTCTGAACGAAAATATGTAGTTTCCGCCAATTATTGTTGGAAATGATTGACTAAGAAAATCGATACCATTTGCAGCATTGCAGTTATCCTTAAAGCAATTGCCTGGGTTTGTATAGCAGTTAGAACCAGTATCTATCAGTCCTTCATCGCCTTTACACGTGTCTATACACGACTGCACCCAGCCAGTTGGTGTTATTGTTGAATTTTCAAAGCTTGGATTTTGTAGCAACTCAATACTAGATGCACCTTGTTCAACAACAGATACTGTATCCAAGTAGTAAATACGATTCTTTCCATTCTGAAATCCAAACATGATGAGATGTGATCTGGCCGTCGCTGTGATATTAAACCGATATTGAGTCCAGATAGAAGGAGTCGATCCATTTAACATAAGCAAATTTCCATGTCCGTCTGGTTTGCATTCTATCATTGTGGTATATATGACAGAAAAGTAATAGGATTTTTCAGCAAGAATAACTTACGTGGTTGTGTTGTAGTCGTCGCGGTAGTCGATGAGGTACTGGTAGTAGTGGTCTTTGTTGTTGTTGTTGTTGTCGTGCTAGTCGATGAGGTACTGCTGGTAGTAGTGGTCTTTGTTGTTGTTGTTGTCGTGCTAGTCGATGAGGTACTGCTGGTAGTA